>CM019235.1:3397877-3526994 GCA_009741485.1 Malurus cyaneus samueli | reverse complement strand
GGGAGAGAGATACATTAACTATTAGGGTATCGAGAGATAGGAGAGAAAATTAATTTCATGGTATAATATAGAGCTCAGATAAAATAGATACGAGTTCTCCACCACTGTGGCAGATCGAACCAGGACTGCTGGCATGTTGAACAGTGGACCAGTTGTACTAGATGTATAATGTCCATGTCGATCATCTATGACGCGCACGCGACTTATTCTATATGATTACTGTGAGATATATAAATGTTATGCTGGAGCACAGTGATAATGGCAATCAAACGAGAGAAAACACACTCGATGGGGTAGAGAGAGTAGCTGAATGCTACTGGGCATCTTCTGTGTGGGAGAATATGAACGATTGTCCAGTTTGCTTAGGTGGAATGTATAGATGTCAAGGCTGATAAGGAAGCAACAGCCACTTTGTAATCAACTCTAACAGTCAGGATACCTCATCAAACATTTCTTCATCTTTGCAGGCTGTCTTTACACATTGCAGAAGTAAGAAAGAACATGACATGAAGACATATATAATCTTTTGCAATTTATACAGGGCTCGTTCTCAATTCCAGGCTGCTGAAGAAGCTGAAGACAATGGTGTGTAAACACTAGAGAACATCGACTGCACACAGTGTACATCCTGAAGCATTTTATTATTTAGCATAGAATACGCATATACAAGTCTGTCCGTCCCTGTAGCTCTGTAATGTGCAGAATCAAGCTCTAAATACAGATCTACAGAGAAGGCATCCTCACATCAGAGTCAGCAAGAACAGAGATAAAAAACAACAGTGGGAAACTGAACAGCATAAGGATTCAAAACAGCCAACAAATAGTAAATGCTGAAAAACACAGCTTTAATTTGGTTGTAGAAGAACACGTAAGGATGAAATAAAACCAGAGAAGTATCACAGCTATGCAGGGGGACAGGGAGAGCAAGCTTCAGCATCTCTGAGCCCACAGTGACAAGAGGAGATCACAGAGCAAAGCCAACCAGAGCTCCTTTTTGAGGTGACACCCAGGAGCTCTTGGAGCAACTGGACTCTGTAAGCCCAGTAGGCCAATCCACTGTATTCACTTTGTTTAAGTTTCACCTTTTTGGTGTGGTGTTGCTTGTTTGTTTTTTTTTTGTTTGTTGTTGTTTATGAACACATGGTTTTATCTGAATCCTCAGCATTCAAAGGTCGCTTTTGGGCTCTCTGAGTGCTCCAAGAGAGAGGATGCACTGCAGGGTCCGCCACCCTGAGCCACCACAGAGCATACTGCCCTGAACCCTCAGGGCCAGCTTACTCGTTTCGCTTTCCAGCAGAACTGTTTGAGAAGAGCAGGAAGCAGCTAAAGAGGTTATCCTCGTTCACGGTAAATGGCTAAGCAGGTTTTCCTAGAAAATGTTACTGTTGCTTGCATCTTCAAAGAGTTACTCTGCTGCCTCGCTTACAGATTCCATTCCCAAGCTAACATTAATGTATGGCATACAAATATCATTGTACATTTACATATGTGAATCCAGCAGATAAGGGTGGAGATGAACAGAGGAAACAGCTTACACATCTTGGAAAAACTGGCTCAAAGGCCTTGGAGTGCTCAATTACAGCAGACATGGTCCATTGTCTGCAGCTGGATATCCAGGCTTGTAGGTGAAGCTATAAACTCCTGCAGTGGTCTGGGCCAACCATTTAGGTCAGCAAGTTTATTAGCTTAAGTGCGCATCATGTTAATGGGAGCTGGTGGCGCAACGGGTAATAGTTCGATCATGCGATCAGGAGTGTCGCGGTGCCAGCAGTTTGGTCAGTTGATCACCACCAGCAGCCCCTGGCACAGGGGGATCGCTGGGGAAGCATCTGCCACAGGGATGCACTCATGCTGCTTCTCTTTTCTGCAGAGTTAGGCTAAATAAACTAAAAAAGTTTTTTTTTTTGCTTCTGATATGCTGGAAACTAAACGGAGACGCTTGTCCTATCTTCTGAGAAGGAACAAAGTCCTCCATATAAAGGTTCCTGTTATTTCAAACTGGAAGGGGTTTGTGTTCCTGTCTACACCCTGGTCACTCCTATTTTGCATTTAAGCCTTTACCTTATTTTGCAAAGAATCAATTAGTCAAGAACTCCGTGGGTAAATTCTCTCCTGATAGCTCTTCTTGTTTGACAGTTTCTTGTTTGATACTTCCATAATTATGATGTTTTGAACTAAAACTATTGTTGGAGTAATCAAGAGAAGTTACATTCAGACATAGAGCTTACTGCTTCTCTTTTAGGCAGAAATAACAATTTCAACAATAGCTCTGACTAACAGGGCACAGGCTATCTTTTGAACATACATATTATATTTAGTCTCTTAGACTCCATCTCCAAGGTTTTTTTCTTTGTTAAACCTTCACACTAATGATCAGAATACTGGGATTATAATTACTCGCTAATTTTGTGGGTTTTTTTGTTTTTTTTTTTGGTAAAATCTTTTTTACATTCTTTAATATATATCAAGTATCATCAGTAGATTGGATGATGGATTTATAGATAAAAAAAAATCCTTGCTGTAAATTCTTAATAATATGTAGCATTATTTTCAGCATGCCAAGACAGAGATTAGTTACTTACAGCCTCCTGCCTGAATGGAATACATTAAGCTTTTCAAATTTCACTTCAGCTTTAATATGTCCATTTCCTCATCTGGGTTAGCCATCCTGGCGTCATACCTGCTTATCACCTTATTCATAAAAACATTTCCCTTGCCTGAGATCCCTTTTTTAAACTGTCTTTCTCTTGGTTCTTCACTATTTTAAGGCTTTTTAATAATGCAAATTTCATTATGGATGGACAGTGTTCAAGGGAGTCAGCTGAAATTTATCTCTTAAGCAAAATGCCTAAGAAGGTCCTCCCATGGTAATGAAAAAAATATTTAAACCTTTCCATATAGTTCCAGTCCATGAACTACTTACTGACTTTAACTCTCCTAGCATGCCTCCTGACCCTGTCAAAGTAACATTCCTACAACCCCATCACCCTCTACATCTCTTTCCTTCGAACTCCTTTGGCAGATTTTTACAAGCCTGCTTGCTTAGTCAGAATCTCCATTCACACAACAGATTTTTGTACTCTCTTTTACATCAGCAAATCCTGCTTTATTTCTCCAGTTCCCAGCCTTTTCATCTCTTCTCTTGTGACTCTACACCCCTCTCTCCTAAAACTACAGCTTCTAGCAGAACCTCCATTTGTTTCTGCAAGAAATAAATCTTTCAACTCTCACTAGTAGTGAGAGAAATGAAACCACTATCCTCTTTGTAATCACAACACTGTGTTTCCTGGATCACCCCTCACCCAGACTTTATTCTCCACATCCTCTTCTTTGGAAGCCAGTTGAAATTTGACGTTATTTGGGCGCTTGTTTCTCTGCCAATGTCCTGTTACCCTCAGCTTCCTAGTTTCAGATGCTCTCCTCACTTACACCTACTAGCTGAATTTTCCATCCAAAATATTCATGTCCGCTGTTCAGACAAGAATATAAATTTAACGTCGTGGCTCTTCAAGGAGTATTAATGTACACCATCTTTTGGGAGAGCTCCGTTCAGAAAAGCCATTAAATTCCCAAACAAACATTTGAAACTGCAAATAAAAGTTTAGAAACAGACAAACTTGCTTCCCAAGATCTGCAGAGAACATGTATAAATTACAGTATAAATTACGAGCTAGCTCCCATACCTTGTGCTCCACTTGCAGCTCCTTCCTTGCTGGGCTGCTCTGCCTGTGAGTGCCTGAATCCCAAGAGAACTGCCAGGTATGACCCACAGACTTTCAGCTGATGTCACTCTCCACGTCAGAATGCAAATCAGACTGCTCTGCTCATTTGATCATCCTTCTCTGAGGGGATGAGTACAGCTCCCTGGTTTGCTCAATGGAAAACAAGCATTCATTTTTTTCAGTTAAAACAAGGCCATAAAGGGGCCTGAATACCTCTGGCTTGACCATGCCTTTGGTCAGAGGGTGCTCAGAGCAGTGAGCCCAATGTTTCTTAGCCTCTTCTTGCTACCAATGTGCTTTCTGGGTGCCCATCACATCCTCACTTCAGCTGAGCTTTAGCTTCCTATCTGCATCCTTCCATACCCAGGCAACACTACCATATTCCTCTTCCCATTCATACCACGTCACCTTCTGGTGCTTCCTTTTTGAGTTTAGCTCAAACAAGTTTCATGCTCCTTTCTGCTCGCCTCCTACCATTTTTGTTTGTCTCCTTGCATGTTGGGGTGGACTATATGTGCTTGAGCTGACTGTCTGGAAAGATCAGCCCCTTTACTGCAGGAGAGTCTCCAGGAGATCCTCCAAGCAGATCCTGAAGAAGCCAAAATCTCCTCTCCTGAAACTTAAGAGAAACCCAAGAAAGTGCATTCAAATTTTGGAATGCCACAGCTGTTTCTGCATATTCTTCCTCCAAGAACTGGAATACTTCCCTAATATTGCTGCAAAAACATGGGCTGAACTGCAGCACTTGTCAAACTAGTCTGAAAAATGAAGGGCTGCATTAAGTTATCAGGATAAAAGCAACACAGACAAAAGCTGAAGATTTTGCTGTCTGGCTGGTCTTAATCCATGGCTGAATTATAAATGAAGTAACATTCCTGTGTTACTTCCAGGCTGAGTGGGGTAACATAAAGCTTATTGTCCTGACATTGGGTACAGTGTTCTGCTATTGAACGTTAACATTACAAACAAAAGAAATTTCAGCAAAACCACTGCATGTTGACTGTTTGGGTAAGGCCAAGAGCAGCATGTTCTACCATCACTGTGCAGAAAGCTACAGACCAACCATGGATTAGTAGAGGCATCAGACACCACTGGTGTCCAAATAAAGCAACTGAGGCACTCAAAGCCCCAGCTGACACCTCAACAAAAAACACACAGACACCTAGTCCCAGACCTACCTGTGTTTCCAAAAGTGCAAATGTAAAATGTAAGAAGGAGGTATCTATAAACCCCAAAGGAGTTACTCATCATTTCTTTGCATTTTTTCCTTCATCTTTTCTCCTAATATTTCCTCCAGTCTCACTGTAGAAACAGCAGTCATGGTCTGACATCACTTGATAGAATTGAGGAAGAAAGCAAGTTATTAGGCCTCAGACCACAGTTAGCTAGGAATTCAGGTTGGAAGATCACGCAAAGAATCAAGAGGGAGATTACTTTCTCTAGAATGGCTCATCTATTCTTTGTCTAAATTCATCAGTACCAAACAAGTCAGGCAGTCTTAATGAGATCGTGTCCTTCAGTATGAGCTAAGAGAAGCAAAAACTGCCAAAAAGCCCCTCAACAGAAATGCTGTTTATCCACAAAACTTGCCACAAGCAGTTCATACACCAATAGAAGCCTTTTCACAGATTTTGGAAGGAGAAAGGCACACACAAAAAGGCATCACACACTGTGAGAACACATTCTAAAAAAGACTCAACTTAGAGCCTGGGCAGCAATAACTTTGTGAGAAATGCTTCCAAAGGCACGTTCTGGCTTTACAACCCAGTTTATGTGCATGGATGTTCAGATGCTGAAGAGCAGAAAACTTGCCCAGATCATTCATGGCAGTATATACCCCTGACACCTTTTTTTTACTGCCAGCTGAAATCACTCACTGATACCACTAACCCTGTTAATCAATCACATATCAGGCCTCAAAAAGTTTAATTCCAGCTTAAAAACTGGGAATAATAAAAAGCAGGCAGTAGGTTCAAGCTTCCAAGCCATACTCAAGTCACATTAAAATACCAATATAGCTCTCATAAAGCCTTCTTTCTTCCAAGCTCATGGGACAGTACAGTGCTTCTCCAATGCATTACCTGACTCTCACTTCTGAAGCATAAATATTCCTAAATATGTGCTCTGATGGGCCTCTCCTAACTTGTGCTCTAAGAATCACCCTTGGTGAGCCCTTCTGGTCCTTCCAGGACACTCCACCTCTTCTGTCTTGCACCTTCACCCCACTCTCAGTTCTGCAGTTTGTAGCAGCCCTCAGAAGCTCTCATTCTTAGTTTCACCTACAATTCCTACTTCCTGCAGTCCAAAGCATCACACATCGTCTTAATTTGTACAGAGTGAATCAGCCCTTTTATCCCTCTTCCCCATTTCTGAAAGGCAAGTTTTCTAATTCATCACAGCAGCCCTGGTGAGCTCCCACCACAGTGAAGCACTGAACTGAGCTGTGATACAGCTGATCTTGGGTCGAAAGGAGAGAACCAACTGGGATAAATGAGGAGCCCTAAGGGACAGATGTGTGTGACCTCTGCCACAGACAAAACAGCAGAGTGGAATTGGAGGGTCCTGAATGCCAATGTAGATTAAAAAGTGTTCACCTATCCTTGGGTTAATCTTTGCACAATGCTGAGGGAGGCATCCTGTGTGACAATGCAGTGCACCTACACATGCAGTGAATGACTTTTCACACATCCTCACTCCCTCTCTCTTAGCAGGAAACACACGGCTTTAATTATTTTCTATGAGCTGGCTTTAAATTTCACTATCAACTGTTCCATCAGTTTCCTAGGTATTTCTTCCTGCAAACTCCTCAGCCTGTTCCACAGCTTAGAAAAAAAATTAATTAGTCTAAAATTAAGACTCTTTTAAATTATACTCCTACTCTGTAAACTAGAATGTGTTTTCATGATTTTTCATTTCAAGAGACAAACTTGAAAGCTTATCTGAGAACATCTACATCCCAACATTACTGCAAAGCAAAATACATTGAAAACATTGAGAAAGAGAAGCAACTGACAGAATGATTTTCCTTTTTCCAAGATTAAAAGCATTGAGACTCAGTTTTCATAAGCATTACTGCTTAATGAGTAGTGCAATATATCATATGATGTTCATTTAAAAAAAATGTGGATATGAATTATTCTTCACTAGCACAGATAACTTAAAGCTCTGTGATAGGGGCAGCTCATAAAAAGAATGTAAAACTCTGGTTGTTTCCATAGGCATTGTCCTCTTTTCTTGCTGGAGCAGAACACGAAGAGACCTGTGATAGGAGCTTGCTCACACAAACAAATCACTGTGTATTCCTTGTCAAGATTTGAAGGCTGCAGCCACAGCGCGCTCTTCACCCAGCAATTCTGGCCTTAAGGGGTGCCTTAACCACATCTGCAATGGGAGCCTTCTAAAAAAATATCCCAGGGCTGGCTCAGACCCTGGTGATCTCTGGTCCTCTGACCAAATAGACCTTTCTTAATCTGGACCCTGCTCCTGCTCTGCTGCCGAGGAACCTGCATTTGCTGCAGCAGCACAGGTGGCTCTGAGAGACAGCACTGACACACCTTTATTCTGAACCACTTTATTCTCTCTTGGGCTGATTCCTCTGCAGAACAGACACAGCTCACCCCCGTGCCAGCTTCCTGAGTGCTGCACACAGCGCATGTCCACCCCCCCCAGGCTTGTTATCGTCCGGTAAGAACCAGGGATTTACATCTACTCTTGCTGCTTCAATTCACACAAGTAACTTTTCTTGTAAAGTCCACACAGAAATGATTATTTGGGGAATTCTACTTTCATGCTTTGTATTCAGTATCCTCTCTAAACAGAAAAATTCCTCTGATCTTTTTTTGAAAACATTACAAAATGTGAGAATTCATATTTCAAACCCCGCAGAAGGATCTTTCTCATATGTATGAAACAGACAGATGAACAATAGGGAACCATTGCCCCAAAAGCTGTTATATTACCTCACGGGTAAAAATAATACTTTTTGTTACAAGCAAAATAACCTGAACACAACCTGTAGTTTACCCTTTCACAATTTATTTTTCCTTATCTGTTTTGATTCAAAGCCTCAGCACTTGCTGGATTGGAAGGCATATGCCACACCTGTGGCTACCAGTGTAGCAACCTCACAAAGCAAAGTATTTGAAGAATTTCTTTATTTTTGGAACTGACTTTTAAAACAAAGAAACTAGTTGTTATCTGAACCAGTTTCGGTAAAAGCTGAATCAGTCTTGAAGTTTATGGAATTATTGGAGTCCTCTTGGAACATATTTTCTGCTTTCCAAATGAAAGCTACTGCTGAATTAATTAAATCTAAAGCATATTGGAAAAGAGAGGGGAACATGCACTGGATTCTTGACATTGCTGTTTAATTCAGGACAACATGCTAAGGTGTATTCATTAGTAAAGATGATAACACTACCAAATGACTCCAACACAATAGCCTTAATAGACTTTCAAAACTGGGAAAATTAGGATATTTGTTTTCTTCTTCATTAATAAGAACCTGCCATAGAATGCCAGTAGAATTAAGTATGAAATTTCAATACAGATATACTGAAGTGGAATACATGCACCTTGTAAAGACCCACACTAAAACTCAAACCTTTATTGGATGAGGAGGGTGGCCAAAGGCGAGGTATACAGACTGTCAGACACCTTGTTAAGGCAGAAAACACCCTACAAAAACACTACAGCCAGGTCAGCCTGCAAGAGCAGGAGCACTGAGGCAGGCCCAAGAATGCATCCAGTGGGGAACAACACTTGGAACCCTCAGCCTTCATGGCAGCTTCACAGCAGACCCAGTGTGGGCTGGAGAAAAGCTCCTGGAACTGATCCAGAGCCAGAGCCTGCACTGGACATGGCAGAGCTGTCCACTCTGCTGGGCATGGGGCAGGGCTGTCCACTCTGCAGGGCATGGGGCAGGGCTGACCACTCTGCTGGGCATGGGGCAGAGCTGTCCACTCTGGTGGGCATGGGCAGGGCTGACCACTCTGCAGGGCATGGGGCAGAGCTGTCCACTCTGCTGGGCATGGCAGGGCTGACCACTCTGCGGGCATGGCAGAGCTGACCACTCTGCTGGGCATGGCGAGTGCCACTCTGCTGGGCATGGGGCAGAGCTGTCCACTCTGCTGGGCATGGCAGAGCTGTCACTCTGCTGGGCATGGCGAGCTGTCCACTCTGCTGGGCATGGCAGAGCTGACCACAATGGTGGGCAGGGGACAGGGCTGTCCACTCTGCTGGGCATGGGCAGGCTGTCCACTCTGCAGGGCATGGCAGAGCTGACCACTCTGCTGGGCATGGCAGAGCTGACCATCTTGTTGGTCAGGGGGCAGAGCTGTCCACTCTGCAGGGCATGGCAGAGCTGTCCACTCTGCTGGGCATGGCAGGGCTGTCCACTCTGCAGGGCATGGGAGCTGACCACTCTGCTGGGCATGGCAGAGCTGACCACTCTGTTGGTCAGGGGGCAGAGCTGTCCACTCTGCAGGGCATGGCAGAGCTGACCACTCTGCTGGGCATGGCAGAGCTGACCACTCTGCTGGGCATGGCAGAGCTGACCACTCTGTTGGTCAGGGGCAGTGCCCCAGCTCCTGGCAGAGTTCCCTGCACTCCTCCTGCCAGGGCTACTGCAGGTCTAGGAGCTCCCCAAGCTGCAGCTTTTACAGCAGAACCTGCAATGTGTGCCACTGCAGTGGAATGGTGCTATAAATTCTATTCTGTGACACATTCCATCGAACTGTTCAATTATGAATTAATATTAACTAGAATGAAGACAATTAATTTTACTAGTAAGAAAAAATAACAAGACTTTGGCTTTCTAAAGAGCATCTGTTTTCAAGTAAGTTAAGTAAGAGACTTTTGGTTTCCCTTTTCCTTTATATTGAAAGTGTGGCTTTTCTCCTACAGGGAAGAAACCTGAACAAACATTAGAAATACAGCAGCATATAACACAGAGCAAACTAGTAATTCTGACTCCAGAAATCTCATGACACTTTTGTTCTTGTCAACAGGCTTAAATTCAAAGCTAAAGAGGAGTCAGTTCAAAGCTGCATCCCCCCCAGTTCAGCTGCACAGCCATTAGATTTTAACGTGTGGTTATGTCCCAGTAATGTCTGGATACATCAAGTAGATCTATTTATAAATGTGATTTTTAGATAATGTTGATAGTAATAATCATTTTAGCATTTCAGAGAACAAGTACTTCTTATTTACCCAAGATACAGAAAAACAAGATGGACTGTTTGTCTTGACTTGCGCATTTGTCTTTGAGATTCTAAATTTTTTTTTCTAAGTTGTTTCACTGAAAGGCCGGACTGGAGAACACAGTGGGAAAAGAGAGGTGTTTTCCTTTAAGATTATATCAGTGGGTGGAGAGATCCACTAAAATCCTTAAAATGAAACTGCTGCTCTTTCCAGCAAGAAGATTCCTGCTGAGGCAGGTTCCTCACAACTGAGAGCCAGTGTAAACCAACAGAGTCATCAAAGACTGGACCCTGGCTCACCCGTTCTCGGCACAGACTGTCATGCTCAACACAGAAATTTGTGAGAAATTCACAGAGAACCAGGTGAGAGAGATTAGGGTTAAACCAAACTTTTTTCATTTTACCCCATGCCAGTTCCTCAGTTCTCCTCCTGGTTTCAGAATCATTTGTGCAGGCTTAAAGCAAGGTATGAGGGGAAATGACAAGTGACATGGGCCTGGCAAAGGTGACACCTTTCTCGACAGGAACACAGCTCAAGGTGATGAAACTGCACCTCCACTGAGCTTCAAGTGCCCATCTGCTGCATCATACCTGGAAATATCTGGATTCATGTCATAGATATATTTAATACTGGGTCTTCTCTCCAAAAAGAACCTAAAAAAAAAACCAAACAGAAAAGTAAGCCTAAATATATGATGGATACAGCACCCAGCAATTTTTGTGTGTACATACACAGCTAACTTGCAGGGACCCTCTGCATCATAACACACCAAACGCCGTGCCTGTGTTTCTCCCCTGTTTCTCTCAGGAGTGAGTAGCAAGCTTATAGAACTACACCCTACTCATCTTAAACCTGAAAAAGCAGCATGTGATAACATTCTAGCCACATTTTAACCTCTTGCAGAGAAACTGGCTATGAATTGAGAACTGAAGATTCCCTGAGGGATCTTCCATTTACAACTGCTGCTTCCCAAGCCTGGACAAACCATCACAACCTTGGCAGGTGACAACCCAGCAGCTACAGCAGCACTGTGAGGTCCCTCAGTGCTGCAAGCACTGATTACAAACCCAGCTCCTGCAAGAGAAGTCCCAAGGACTTTGACCTTGGAACTGCATTGGAAGAAAATGAGACAAAGCTGAGGCATGTGCCCAGATGGCTGGAGCCTTGTCACCTGCGGCTCTATTGACTAAATGCTCCTTTCCCATAATCACTATTCACAAGCAGAATTAGCAGCTTTGCAGTTTGATTTCTCTGTATTGAGCCCACATAAGATGCTTCCTGGAATAATACTAAAATAAGTGATCTACCGAGGCTTTCACTTCCTTCCCTGCTCTGTATTGTTCTCTGTCATAAACATGTCAGAAAAGAAAAATTTGGACAAATCTATGAACCTAAAAGCAAATTTTCCCCCAAAAGTTATGCAGGGAAGAGTATGGGATATCATACAAAGCTAGAGCTAGAATACAGAATAAAAATTTAGAAAAACAGAATTAATTTTCTTATTATATGTCTCAATGAACAGAAAGCAATTGGACTTTCCTGGCACATTTTTGCTTCTTGAGCCCTCTTGGGCTCATGGATATCACCAAAGATCCTCATCGGCTGCCTTTCAGAAAAATTCTGAATTGCTGGAATACCTGATATAGTTATTTTCATGTTTACTGGACACAGTAAAGCTAGGTTTATAAAAGATTGGCTGCTATCAAGACATTGACTTTCCAGAGCTCATGCTCTCCTTCAGATCAGACGTCATTAAAGTTCTGCACCCAAAAGGACATCAGAAACTGTAAGCAGTGTTCAAAAACCCAACAGAAATGCCCTTCACCAATCTGGGCAGCTCAGGAAATGAAGAAAAGGAGCTCCATCATGAGGAGAAGTTTTAAAAAGAAGCCTTCTTTCGCTCTATTTCTGCCAAAAAAAGCATATATCAGGAAATGGAACTTTTAAGCTCTGTGATGATGATGCCTGCACGAGTACATAACCTCAGGTTGGTGTCCCCAAACAGACACAGGAGGCAAGAACAGATAGTTTAGACATCCTCAAGCACCACCAGTCTCTCTTTTGGCAAGACAGGGTCTCCCCAGACACTTTCCAGCAACATGGGAAAAGGACACCAACTCAGAAGAGTTTTTATTTTGATTAGAGCTGCAATACAGAATTAGTTCCTTAACCACATGTAGGGTTGGCAGCAGGAATTTAATCTTTGCCATATATAAACAGAAAAGACAAGCCTCTCGCAGTTTCTGGTGTAACAGACAGCAAAACCAAATCAGTTTCTGTGGATTTTGGTAGACTATAACAAAAAGACAGGGCAATAATAAATTTTCATTGCTGGTATTTGTTCCTCTTCCTGCCCAGAAACAGTTGCGAAGCTGTGAAGTTGCCACTTTCTGTTTTATCTCCTTAACATAACTTCAACAAAGATGGAAATTAGATTAAGAAAATTAATATTATACATTAATTTCAACAGATTTTAACAGCTAATAATGCAGATCAGGTATTCCCAGTAAAAAACACTTTTGGCTCAACTTAAGATGCACTTTTCAATTTTGGCAGCTTCTTTGCTGCTCTGAACACAAGCATCTCACAAAGCCCATTATCTTCCAGTGTACAACCCCCAGGTTAACAAAAGCTTTGTCTTTTTTTAAAAACAGAAATACAGAATAAAACCCTCTGCATTTTCAAGTCTCATGGTTATATTGATAAAGCTGAGCTTGTAGATTGATCAATCACCGGCTGAGTCTCACATCTCCCCCGAGTTGTCATTGTTGGCTGAAGGAGAGACTGATTCCTTCAGAGGACAAACTTCAGCACGTGTGTCCTCACACACATCTTCCATCTGACTTTGGCAAAACTTATCTCACAAAACTCCACGTTACACTTACAAAAGAAGTAATTGCCTTTAGATGATGATAAACTGATGCAGATAAAGCCGCATTTTCCAATCTGGTGAGATAAAATTCATCTGTCAGGCTGCAAATGAACTCCAGTCTGTTCCAGAAACACTCACTCACCTGACACCTGATTTCACTCTTACCCACTGCCATTCCCTCCTAAAACCTACCAGCTGGTCTGGCTTTAAACGATTCCAGAAGTGGAATTTGCAGTCAAGTATCTGAGCAACTCCAACCTGAAATTAACGTTTGTTTGTTTGTTTGTTTGTTTTTTGGCCATTATCCTGCTTGCATTTTGATCATTACACAAATCTTTCTAAAGCCAGATCAAATCACAAACGAAATCCCTGAGTCTCCTGCCCAGCTTTGCCGTCCTTTTTTTCTGAGAACAGTTTTCATTGTCAGCAAGAAAATCTTCCTTCAGTTCTACGGTTTTTCATGCCAAGGGCTAAAAGCGACACCCTTCTCGCCGCGGGCTGAGGGAGCCGACTCGCTCTCGCCCCGTGCCCCGCCGGCCCGGCCGGGGCCTCCACCACCCAAATCTCCACCTTCCCCAAGACCCGGGGGGAAAAAAAATTCCACACCGGCCCCGACCGCCAGGCAGCCACGCTCACCCTCCGCCACAGACCCGCTCCCTCGGCCCACAGCCCCGCTCACACTCCGCCCACAGCCCCTCCCCTCCGGTCCACAGCTACCCGACTCCACTCACGGCCACACAAGACCATCTACCTCACTCCCCTCCGGCCACAGCCCACGCTCACCTCCGGCCCCTCACAGCCCGCTCCCTACGCCCCACAGATCCCGCTCCCTCCGCCCCACAGCCCCTGCTACCTCGCCCACAAGCCACCGCTCACCATCCAGCACATCAGACCCCGCTCAACCCGGGACCCCAGCACCGCTCCCCTCCGCCACCACAGCACACCGCTCACACACCTCAGACCGATCCACAGACCCCGCATACACCCCGCCCCCACAGCCCCGCTCACCTCCGGCCCCACAGCCGCTCCCCTCGCCACAGCCCGCTCCCCTCCGGCCCCACAGCCCCGCTCCCTCCGGCCCCACAGCCCCGCTCACCTCCGGCCCCACAGCCCCGCTCACCTCCGGCCCCACAGCCCCGCTCACCTCCGGCCCCACAGCCCCGCTCACCTCCGGCCCCACAGCCCCGCTCCCCTCCGGCCCCACAGCCCCGCTCACCTCCGGCCCCACAGCCCCGCTCCCCTCCGGCCCCACAGCCCCGCTCACCTCCGGCCCCACAGCCCCGCTCCCCTCCGGCCCCACAGCCCCGCTCACCTCCGGCCCCACAGCCCCGCTCCCCTCCGGCCCCACAGCCCCGCTCACCTCCGGCCCCGCCCCGCCCGCTCGCCGAGACCCGCCAGCGGCCCCTGCGCGCCCGCGGAGCGCGGGAGGCGGCGGCGGGCCGCACAGCCCGCTCCCGCTCCCCTCCGCCCGGGCCCCGCCCCGCTCCGCTCGCACGCCCCGTTCCGCTCCACACTGCTCCGCTCCCCTCTGCACTGTCCCGCTCCCTGCCCCGCTCCTCTCCCCTCTGCACTTCCCCGCTCCGCTCGCTCCCCACTCCGCTCACCTCTGCACTGCCCCGCTCTCCTCTGCACTGCTCCGCTCCGCTCTGCTCTGCTCCTCTGCCCCGCTCCCCTCCCGCTCGCTCCGCGCTCCGTCCTCTGCACCTGCAACCGATCCGCCTACTCCCCAGCTCCGCTCCGCTCCCGCCGGCCCTGCCCTGTCCTGCCCGCACCGGTCCCGGCTGAGGGGAGGGCTCGGTGAGGGGGTCCCAGAGCTCCTTCAGCAAATTGCGGCTGCTCTTTACACGGAACAAGAGTGGTTAAGGTACTACAGAATATTTCAGTCAAAACAAGGAGAACAGTGCTCCTTCTGTGAACCACAGCTTTGGATCGGCACAGTGGAGCTGTGTAGATTTTAAGGCCAGAAAAAAATACTCTTAAGACGTTCTATTCTATCCCGTGTTACGCAGGCCAAAAAAAATTCCACCCCGTCATCCTTGCTCTCAAGCCTTGGGAGCATAAATCCTGTTTGCTCTTCCTGTGCTATAATGCATTCTTGGAGCACTTAAGGCTGTTCCCTTGCCTCACTGAAATGCTGTCCATCAGCTCTTTCTTGCCAGACTTTTCTAAAGCTATAGTCAGCACGGTTATGATGAGCATGGTTATAAATACCTTTGCAGACAGAAATGTGAACAATTTAAAAACAAATACAGTGACTCCTTAATAGCTGTCTTGCTTACACGTTTGAGTCCACCTGCTCCATTCCCACCAAGCAGCACATAACCTGGCTACTGGCTAACGGATGGCTTGTAAACAGACTCTGTTACAGTAGCCAGGTTGCCACAGTGTATCAGAGAATATATTTGCACCAATTACTGGGGCCCCGGAGTTATAATCCTTTCTGGAAGCTCTGGCCATGGCACAGCCTCAGGGAACAGGCAGGTGGCTGTCCAGTATCTCCTTGTGTGGCATTACCAAAATCAACTTAAAACAGCTCTTGATCTGCAGTGCCTATATTTATAAAGCCAGCTTTTCTGGGGCTGATCCGAAGGCCACTGACATCAATAAAACTTCCATTGACTTCCAAAGTATTGGGATTGGGTTTCCATGAGCAAAAGTCTGTTTATTTCAGTGTGTACAATAGGTGAAACAAAAGCATCTAAGACCCCTGGAGCAAAGGAAGATGCTCAGGTGCCGTTGGCCTATTATTTTCCTTGGGATTGCTGTCACTGTCTCAGGTACAGAGGTGTGACCCAAGCCCTCCCAGGCAGTCACATCTCTGTTCCTCACCAAAGGGTCCCCAGCACACCATCCCATAGCAGCAGCACAAACCTGCCAGGGTCCCACAGCAAAACAGCTGAATCCTAACCCTGTGTGCCTCTGCAGTCCCCAATAAATCGTGGTGAGTTTAGAATGATCAGTGAATAATGCCCCCCAGTCCCTCTGCAGAGTGCTGCCTTCAGGCTGATGCCTTAGGATTTTTTAGTTTCTATATTTCAATGCATCTGTATTCTTATACTTCTCTAGTATAGCACTAAAAACTACTGTTCTCCCATCTTTAGACCAAACAATCCCTCTCTGAGCCTGAATCCAAGGACACTTTGCTGCCTCAGAGCCCCAAAATATGGAAACAACTTGTGGGGAGCAAGTTTGGGGTGGTTGACATTATCACCAGAAAATATCATCGGGGAATTGAAGTCCAATATGTTAATAAGACAGAACTTATAAAAGGTGAAGATCTCGGGACTCGGTGTCCATTTTGGGTGTAGCCTCAGGGGGAGGCTTTTGTCTGCCCTTAATGTACCAGTAGGCCTGGATTAAAGTTGTCTATTCTCATTCTCTTAAGTTTGTCTGGCCTCTGTTTCAGGTGAGCCTTGTTTTAGGCAACAAAGCCATAAATGACACCAGTCTTTTTGGGATCTGTACCTTGAAATATGTAAAGGGGTCTGAAGGACAAGGGCACACAGTCTATTCACTATCAGGTTTCTTCAATAACTTTACAAAACATTTAGGACATGAGGTACTTAAAAATCACCTTTCTTTTAAGAATATGGGCTGCTGAACCCTTGGTGGGTATTTGTATGATAATATATTTATGAGTATACAGAGGTTTATAAAAATGTAATCATTTATCCAGCAGATGCCCATTGTGAACAGGATGATATTGTGTTCAGAGGTCAAACAAGTCCTCTAGTTATAGTCCATGAGAGTGTTACCCTGTGAAACCCTGTTCAGTGAGTCCAAATGAAGCTCTGAGCCAGCCTAATGGCCATTTTGTCTGTGAGCTCTGGGATGTGCTGGTGGGCACTGGAAAAACTAAAGGGTGGCCTTTGCCAATGGGAGCAGCACCCTCGAGTGGGAAAATGGAGTCACTCCAGGCAGCAGGACTTGATGGAGCCAAAATCAGTTCAGCCTGGAGGAGGCTCTAGGGAGATCTCACAGCCTCTTTTAATGCTTAAAGGGGCTCCAAGGGAGCTTGGGAAGGACTTTGGACAAAGGCCTGGAGGGACAGGACACAGGGAATGGCTTGCCAGTGCCAGAGGGCAGGGATGGATGGGATATTGGGAAGGAATTGTTCCCTGGGAGGGTGGGGAGGCCCTGGCACAGGGTGCCCAGAGCAGCTGTGGCTGCCCCTGGATCCCTGGCAGTGCCCAAGGCCAGGCTGGACATTGGGGCTGGGAGCAGCCTGGGACAGTGGGAGGTGTCCCTGCCATGGCAGGAGGTGGAATGGGATGGTCCCTTCCAATCTAAGCCATTCTGTGATTCTATGAAATTCCAAATGCAATTAAGCTCTGGTAAACCCAGAGCTGAATGTGCCCAGAGCTGGCAAGGGTGAGTGAGTGCTCATGCCTGCTGTGGCACAGGATGCTGGGCAGAGCTGCTGGGCACTGCAGCCTTACTGGTCCATCTGCACATCAACAAATCTCA
This sequence comes from Malurus cyaneus samueli, assembly GCA_009741485.1. Taxonomy (NCBI): domain Eukaryota; kingdom Metazoa; phylum Chordata; class Aves; order Passeriformes; family Maluridae; genus Malurus; species Malurus cyaneus. Next base: position 3,509,732 of record CM019235.1, on the reverse strand, counting down.
CCTTGTGCAGATTCTTGCATGAAGTCACTCAAGTGGTGACTCTCATGACACCTCATCCTACTGCCTTGTCCATGCACCTCTCCATCCTGAGGAGGACCCCAAAGCCATTATAACTAAAGACCAGGACACAGCAATTTCATGGGATTAATTCATCTACTCCTGGAACAGATCCTGTTTGTGAGCAAAGGGGGAGGCTTGTCCTCAGGAGATATTGCCATTCTTCAGTTCTTAAGAGAGGATGCTGTGGGACAGTGTCTCACAGGAACTGCACAGGTAGGTCATGGAAGAAAGAGCTATTATTTACACCTGAAATCTGACAAGATGCTGTTACTAACAGGATTATCCTTTTGAACATGCCTTTCCAATTATCACTTTGTGGATTTTCATCAGAGCAGAGTAAGCTGGGAATTTGGAAGGAGTCATCAGTAGCAAACAAATTCAGAAACAGACTTTCCTGTAGATGATGGTGAAGCATATGTTCATGGTCAGGCAATGAGGGTGTCAGGGGGTAGATACTATGGCTGACACATCATTGATGCTTCTCCAGAGGAGCCCAACCATGATTAACTGCGCCAAACATCCTTTCTAGAAGTGCTCTTGTTCTGAATCACTGACATTACTCATGCCAATATTCCTAACCTTAACAGTCCTGAGTAGTCTTAAAATCTTCATGTCATAGGCTAAGCCAGGTCATTAAAATAAATGCTCACTATCTTCACAGAAAGCAGGTATCTCTTTTCCAAGTCTGCTGTCTATTCTTTCAGTAGAGATTATGAATTCCAGCTCCACTGGGCACCATCTGCTTGCTCACTGCACTGGACATGGAAGAGTTTTGGCACTGCCTGTGACCAGTGGGGTATTGGGCATTACGTGACTAAGGCAGAAGGAGTCCAGCAGCATTTGCAGTCCAACAACATGTACTGCAGAAATGTGAGGGACTGCACGTGCCCGTGGTGCAGAGCCTGGGTCTCCCAATGCCATCAGAGCCTGCACATTAGAGCAGCAAGAGCTTCGTTTGACTTACAGGACATTTATAAATGACATACCCTCCTAGAGAGAACACGTCTCTGCCATCTTAGTTACCCTGAAATGCAGAATAGCTGGTGGGATTGAAAGAACACCTTGGTTAGGAAAACTTGAAAATCTTCTAGGGCTTTTCCATCCACTAATGGCTATTCCTGTAAAAGCAATGTCTTCTATGAATTTTCTGGAACAACAGCTGCCATATGAGGTTCAATACCATCTCAAGACATTCCTTTACTGTTGATCACACTATTCCCTAGGAAGATAATGTGCAGCTCCCTGTTACCAGCATTGTATGGATGTTTTGGTTTATGTACTTTCCTTTTCCTGACTTAGATCATCCTCAACTCTGTGCCATTGAGTTTCTTCATTTGTTTCAAGCCCGGTGCAGAATTTTTTGTATGGGGATATCACGTCCCCCCTTTCTGTCTCTCAGCAGCTCTTTGCTACCTGGCTCTGCCCTAAATTCTGCCCACTGGCACAGCTCCACTTCCTCTCTTTCCCTCAGCCACTCCCACCCCAATATTTGGACACTGGTGTCTGTCCTTACTGTGCTGTTGGGTTTCTGAACTCTAATGTTCAGGGTCACAGAGGGACCTCAGATGGCCCATGCAGAGACAGCACATCCCAGTGTTTATTGCAGTTCACTTACCTGCTCCTGCTGCTGGCTTCTGCTGCAGGCCCTTACTCACACATTTTTCCTGCCATGCATCAGCCTGAATTGGTTGTCCCTGGGTATCCTCACAGCCTCGGGTATGCAGAGAAGGTGGCTGATTGCCTGGTGCTGAGGTTCAGTATCTTGAGTGAAAGGTACAGCTTGGTGAGTGTAGTAGAAAGAGGAGAGATGCAGGCACCAGGGACACTCTCAGATGCCATGCAAGCCCCTCCCCCGGCTCTCTGGAGGCACATGGGAGCAGCTTTGTTCCTATTTTAAGTACAGACCAAAGTATCCCAGAGCCATTTGTCCTCTCCGTGCAGCCTGGCAGGATTTGGGTTACAAGCCTCAAAGACCTGCTATTGAGTGTGCTGCTCCAGGGGATTACAGACAGGAAAGCTGTCCCAGGATCTCTGTCCTTCTTGAAAGGACTTCTAAAGAACACGACCTGTGGCTAATATTAGACACTGCAACTTCAGCAAGCAATCCAGTGCCCTTTCTGTACTCTTTGGCTCTGCCCATTCCTGCCATGATCTCATCCCACAGCACCATTTTCAGGGTGAATGTCAGGACCTCAGGACTCATGTCACCACATGCTTAAGGGTCCCTTGCTGATATTCTTGTTGAAGAGAGTGAAGTGTCCCAAGCAAGCCCGTTAGAGTGTCACAACATCCTCGCCTTCCCTTGCACAGCCAGTGCAGCAAACCTGAGGATGACATACTGAGCAGCTGATTTTATTAGAAACAAAACTGCTTTCATTCCCATTCAGTCTCTTTTGAGTTTCATTCACAGGCTCTCTGACACTCACACAGAAGTTCTGAGATGGATGTGTGCAAGTGGTTCAGCTGAGGTCACCTGAGGTAACCCCGAGAGCAGGCAATGCTGGCTGCTGAGTCCCCATCACGTCTGTCCTGCTCTTATATATTATTATACTATATAATTTATATATTATTATATCTATCTATATATATTATGTATATTTTGTATACACCTTTCATACCCATCACGAGGCCCTTGCTCCAGAGGGTGCCAGGGTTTCACCAAGCCTTGCCATGGCACAGTGGGACCCTGCAGCCCTGAAGGCAGCCCCGGGACCTGAACAGACTGGAATATTTCAGTTGGAAGGGATCTACCACAACCATCTCATCCAACTGGCTGAACCCTTCAGGGCTGACCAAAAGCTAAAGCTTGTTGTTAAGATGGTTGTTTAATTGCTCTTTAACACTGACAGTCCTGGGGCATTGACTGCCTCTCAAGGAAGCCCATTCCAGGGTTTGACCACCCTCTTCATAAGGAAATGCACCTTTATGTCCAGTCTAAACCTTCCCGGGAATAGCTTTGAACTATTCAGAGTTCTCAGGAGTGTTGTCCCTGGATCCCCAGGAGAAGAGCTCAGCACCTCCCTCTCCACATCCACTCCTTGGAAGCTGCAGAGAACAACAATGTCACCACTCAGCCTCCAAAGGACACAAGTCCAGAGGTCTCAGCTGCCTGGCAGAGACATCTCCAGGCACAGAGACCTGGGCAGGCAGGGAGAGGAAAGTGCTGCCAGAAAAGCCTTGGGAGGGGCGATTTGGGATTTGCCATCCCCTGCAGTGCAAGGTTGCTGACAGGGGAGACACCATGATCAGGTGTGGTGTATTTTTAGGGCAAGCCTCATCCCCTGCACCAATTTTTTTCACCAGAGGAGTTGAGAAGCATTGAGCAGTGGCATAGGCTGCTCAGGGCAGTGGTGAAGTTGCCATCCCTGGAGGATTTAAAAGGTGTGTAGATGTGCCGCTTGGGGATGTGGTTTAGCGGCGGACTGGACAGTGAGGGGTTAACAGCTGGACTTGTGGACTTGTTGATCTTAAAGGTATTTCCTAATTTAAACAATTTTATGCGTCTGAGCCCCTGCTCTGTTCTCCCATGCCCCAAAGTCACTGCTGTTAAGGCCATGGGTATCAGGATGAGGCTCCTCCTCATTAGCCCAGCCTCTGATGAGGAGATACTCCCTTGTGCCCGTGTCTTCCTGCACTGCCTCCATTGGCAGGAGCACTGGGGCATTTCTCCATGTTTCCCCTCTTTGGCACCATCTTACCTGGGGTCTGCTGGTGCTGCAGAGATTGAGGCTGCAATGAGGCAAACCACCCTTCATGGAAGGTCCCCTGCAAGATCCTTTCCCCAAGCTGAGCCCTCACAGCTTCCTCAGCTGTTTCTCATCAGATTTGTGCTCCAGGCCCTTCCCCAGTTCAGTTCCCTTCTCTGGACATGCTCCAGCCCCTCAATGTTTTTCTCATTGTGAGTGGCTCAAAACTGACCCCAGGATTTGAGGTAAGGCCTTAGCAGTACTCAGCACTGAATCCTGCTGGCCATGGTAGCCAGTCCCTAAGTGCTTACCCATAAACTCTTGTCTCAGTCTTCATCCAGCCCCGGGCACAGCGTGCTCCAGCCCAGTTGCTCTGTCATGTTCAGAGCAGCTCCAGCACCCTGTCCTGCTGAGCTGTGGTGCCATCCCCACCCACACTGCACCCGTGCAAGCTGTCCCACCCCATCTCTGTGAGCACAGTGACACCATGGCACCGTGCAGACACCTCTGATCCTCCTGTTTGCTCCCCAAGCTGTGTGTGTTGGTCTGCATGGGAATGGGGCAGGCAGGAGGCTCCAAGAGGATGCACCACAGCCATACACAGCCCTGAGGTACATGGCCTTCTGCACTCCTCTTGGGAGGCCACAAAGGAACATTTGCCACTGCTCTGCGTGTCCTGGCTTATTCCTGGATGTGAAGGTGGAAGCAAAGCCCCTTTGGACTCTGCACTCAAGTCTCTCAGTATAAAGTCCAGGTGTCCGAGGTGTCCAGTCTGCTACCAAAGCTTCCCTGGCCTCTTTTAGACATGTGGATCCCATCCCTCCCTAGCAGGTTGTAGTCATCAAAGAATGTCCAATTGTTATAAAAGCCCAAACCCTCATGACAGCACCAGCCACAAATCCAGAAGTTGATTTGCATTTGTTCCTGGCTCTCCCACTCCCTCTGACAGGTAAAATGGAGGGAGAGATATCTTGGGCACCAGTATTTTTCACTTGCACCCCCAGGACTTTGTAATCTTCCTCGATTCTGCCCAGGTGCTGGCTTGTGTGTCCTTTGTGCCCATGGAGGAGCAGCAGTGGGGAGCAGTCTCTGCTCTGGAGAGGCTGTGGCACCCTCTCAGCAGTGTCTCAGACTCAGCTGCCCCAAGGTGAGATATTTCATTCAGCTCCCTGCTGATGAGGGCCTCTGGGTCCCTGAACAGTCCCCCACTGTGAGCACTCTCCATTTCTTTCATGGTGTCCCCTGTTTGCTGCTGGTACAGCTTCTCCCTGCAGATCTTGCTCACAAGTGCAGCTGTTGAAGGGCCAGTTCTGGGTCTGGTGTGATGCTGAAGGATGGAGAGGAAAGCAAAGTTCTGCTTTTGTGAGTCACCAGTTCTGAGATGTCTCATTCTCAGCAGTGCCTGCCACAGGAACATCATTTTGAACCCCTCTGGCCATATCCATCTCAGCTCCTCTAACGCTGCACAACCTTTTAATAGTTGCAGTGAATGAGGAAAAAAGTAAAGAATGTTTTGCCATTGCCTCTTGGAAGATTCAAATTTCAAAATTAAACTTTTAAGTTACCGCTAACAGAAACTTTAGAAACTGCTTTATTTTCAGAAATGAAGCACCCTGTTTAAAGTTATTACTGGAGCTTGTAGTTGATACAATCAGCAAGCTAATACCAGGCTTTGGGTACAGCAGAGGGGGAGCAGTAAATTACTGCCCCATAGTTGATACATTAAGGGAGATGGCAACAGACTTTTGATACACGAGGTGAGCAAACAGCAAACTTTTGATACACCAAATGAGCAAGCAGTAAAGTTTTCCATACATCAGGCAAGCCAGCCAATGAACTCTATGAAGTGGACGTGATGAACACCACTCTCAAAACCCTCCATAAACAAGTGCCCAACTGGTCACGATTGGCTGTGCTGCTGAAATCTACACAGTGCCAGAATGTTTGCTGTGCTATGCTGTCCTTCACTGTCCTGGCTGCTCCTGGGAGGCTGCTCGTGCTGCCCCAAACACCACCATCCCCAGTCACCAGAATTCCCAAACACCACCATCCCCTGACTGCTCCCTCCCTGGCTTGTTTGAAGGGACTGGAGAGAGACCCATAGCACTCGACACAGATCAATCCCATTGCACTCTAGAAGCCAGACCCCTGGTGGTGGACACTCCTTTCCTGTGCTTCTCATACCTATTCTGGGCATTTTTCTTACTTTGCTATTTTCTCTCCTTCTTTCCTCTCTTCTGTAAAAAAAAAATGAAGTTGTATTATAGCTTTAGATCTCAACGTTTAACCTCATTTGTGTTTTAATGTCACTTTTGGGTATGTTTAGAACCTAATTCCTTTCTGCAGTGGTGGATCAAGGTGAACTTGTTTCTCCTCCCCTTAAGCAGATGAGAACAACCATTTCCTGTTCCTGACATAGCAGATGGTCCTGGTAACCTGTGCAGGTATACCTTATGCAGGTATTCACCTTTTCTCCAGGAGAAAGGTCTGGGCATTCATTGCAATCCACCACCTGTACTGGGTCTCCTTCCTTTCCAGTTCTGTCGGAAACCTTCCCTTGGAAAGGTCCATCCCTGCTGGACATTAATTGACCTGGAGTGAAAGTGTGTCTGAGGAAGCATGCACTGCTCTCCTCCCCTTGCAGGGGGCAGCTTCTCCTACAACAAAATAATCTGGACTTGCCCATCTGGCAGTGCTGGATATGTTCAGGTCACAGTGAGCTCATGCCCAGGGTTGTGCTGCTGGCAGGAGTGGGGACAAGAACCACCAGGGACCTGCCCTGCTGCCATGACTTCATTGGCTCCAACAGGATACAGGAAACATCTTCTCCAAAGTACAAGCAAATCCCACAGGCTAAAAGGAGCAGGAGATACTGCTCAGAGACAGCCTCAGTGCTGACACACCTACAGACAAATCCCACCAAAGCAACTTCATTGTGTACATTTCAAAAGCAATCCCTGTGGCAAGAATGGATTTTCAGTGGAAGTTGTGTTCAACGGGGAGAGAGAAAAGAGGAGAGGTGATGAATAGGAGCTGCAATGGAAGGAATTCTGACCAAAGAGAAAGGGTCAGTTCTGATCCTTGAGAGAGATGCAGCATTGGACAGAGGTACAGAGAGGTGACGAGATCTCTGTCCCTGGAGACCCCACACAACTCAGCTGAAAAATAGCTAAAGACACTAAAGGCAGCCCTGAGGTTACCCTGTTCTGAGCAGCTGCTTGTTACAGAAACCTCCACAGGCTTCTTTTAACCTCGATCCTTCTGTGAGTATGAACTCCTGAGGACCCCTAAAAAACCCTCTTGAGTTGAAGAAAGGGTTACAGAGGCAGCTGCAGCAGCCACAGCAAGATCATGTACATGACCAAACTGGACGAATGATCATAGTGAACAGAATGTGAAGGAATGTTGAACCACATCAGAATGTGAAGGAATGTTAAACAGGATCAGAGACAGGAACCATCTCCTGCTCTACTAGCCTGGGACCCTGGAAAGAACAATGAAGATGTGAAGACAACAAATTTACTGTAGAACTGTAATTATTCTTTTAGCTTTTGGTTAAAATTAGCCTCTGGGCTAAGGGTATATATGCTGTTAGGCTTTTGCAATAAACTCAGATTCACCTGCATTTAAGTGTCTCTCATCTTCATATTCCATAAATGGTGCCCATCATGGCCTGGATCTCCCTGAGGTGTTCCAGTCCGGGGTGCATCCCAGCTGAACCAACTGGTTGTGAGTGAAGATTCACCAAGGAGCTCCTATCATTGCCAGCTACAGAAAACTTTAGCCATAGCAACAGTTGGGAAGTAATTTCCCTTAGTCATGGGGCAAAGCTACTGAATCTCAAGCACTGCATAAAGACTCTGTTGCACATTACCAGGGAGCAGGGATAGAAGATACTACCTCTGGGAGATGAAGGAAAGCCTTATAGAATAAGTTTGTTTTTTTTTCTCTGTTAAATTTTGCAGTCTGGAGAGGGTCCAAGCTGCAGCTTGTATGGCCAGGGAGCAGCTCATATGGCTGGAATACAATTGCATGGGGCTGTGATGGGTTAGTGGGGCACATGGATCACTGTGTGATCAGAGATGGGGTTGGATGGAAAGCCCACCTAAATTTAGAATATAAAAAAGTTCAGTTTTTGAAAATAAACTATTTTCTTTGAACCAGCAAGAAGAGAGTCTATGCCTCTGTTTTCAAATTGTTAAAACTACCTCAGAAATTCATACCTTTACTCATCTGGATATGTCAGTATTGCTCCTGGAACCTTTCAGGCAGTTCTTATGAACTTAATCATTGGCAAAAAGTTGGTGAATGCCTACAAACTCGTCAGGTCACTCAGCATGATGTTAACCCTGATGACATTGTCACCTGGCATGTGATGGATTCTGGCTTGCAACCATTTCAGGAAATGGATCATATCCTTTCACATGCACCATTATCCTCTCCTGACACTGTTGTATTTGTCAATGAAACTTCACCTGAGGAGGATGATCTGGGGAGAGGATCCTTTTATCCTGGTCTGGTCTATCCTGAACAAGAACCAGATTTATATCCTACTCTGATCCCAGTACGTGCTACGGCAGCAACTGCTCCTAGCATGGAAGAAATGTTACAGACTGAGCACAGAAAAGCTGCAACAACAATTTCATGAGCTCTACCCTGTGCTCTGTCTCATTCCTCAGTGACTATGATGAGGAAATAATGCCACCTATAGCCAGAGAGGTTTACACAGAAATGCCAAACTTGGGCTTTGGAGGAAGGTGACATTGAACTTTTACAAGCAATGCCTCTAATATACAGTAATCAAAATCCATGAACAATTGTCATATGAAATGGTGAAAGAACTGAGGAAACTGGTTAAGGAGAATGATTTACACACCTCCTTTACTATGAATTTAGTGGATGCAATAGCAGAATCACATACTATGTTACAGTTTTGACAGGGGGACAATACTCTGTTTGGTGGACAGAATTTGTCAATTTGGCTGAAACTCAGGTATTGAATGATGCCAATCAGCAACCACTAATCAATATACTTACACCCAACTCACAGGTACAGGCAGTGTATGCTCCTGCCCATGCACAACTACAGCTGCTGCCTCAGGTTTGGTTACAAGCTACTTTTATCACCCTGCATGCACCACGAAAGGTACCTGATACAAAAAATTTGAAACCTGGTAAAAATGCCACTCCTCAAACTGATTTGGTTTACAGTTAAGCTTGTTTGGGTTAATCAGTGGCCGCTCCAAGGTGAGTGGAGTCATCAAGCCCAAATCCTTGTACAAGAACACCTTTCACCAGCCCATGGAATACATCTATTTTCGTTATCCCTAACAAATCAGGAAAGTGGAGAGTTTTACAGCATTTCAGGGCAATTAATGCAGTCATGATGCCTATGGGTTCATTACAACCAGGAACACCTAATCCCACAATGATTCTGGAACACTGAGAATTGGCAATAATTGATTTAAAAGACTCCTTTTTTCACAATCCGTTTACATCCTGAGGATGCACCTAAATTTGCCTTTACCATCTGTCAGTCATGAAAGCCCAGCCCACAACCCCAGGGTATGAAAAACAGTCCCACTATCTGCCAATTTATCATTCACTCAGCAATACATGCAGTATACCCAAAAATACCCATCTGTTTTGCTGTATCACTACATGGACAACATTTTAATTGCCTCCTATAGTTCTTCACTGTTGTGAGATTGCCTTGCTGCTTTAAAAATAACACTCACCAGCAGAGGTCTATGCATAGCCACAGAAAAAAATTCAAACAGAACCTCCTTGGAAATATTTGGGCTTTAAACTACTCGAAACAACAGTCATCCCACCACCAGTAACTTTAAAAACTGACATATAGTCATTGAATGATTTACAAAAGTCACTGGGCACCATTAATTGGATTCATCCTCTGCTGGGAATCACAACAGAGGAATTATCTCCTTTATCTAAATTGTTAAAAGGGGACCCAGATCTCTCCTCCCCATGGCAATTGGCAAAAATTGCCCAAAAGGCTCTGGAGTGAGTAAATGGCAAAATCAAGAAATCCTTTGCCACTCATGGAAACCCAGATTTGCCTTTACAGTTGTTCCTGATTTTGCAGTCTTTTCAACCTTATGCTCTTATTCGTCAATGTGATGTACAGGAACATCGTCTCTGGCTATTGGGATGAATTTTTCTGCCACACCCCTTTGCAAAAACTATAACCACTCAACTCAAAATAATTATTTGACCGCTGTCCATGGGATGACTTCAATGTCAGATGACAAGATGTGATCCGGCAGCGATACCTTTCCCTGTTACTGAGGCAGAATTAGAAAATCTTTTCAGGGATTCACCATCATTCCAAATTGCCCTCACAGATTATAATGGACAATTTATTAATTCGATGCCTCAACATGCCCTGTTGCAATCCTTCAAAGTACTCCCCTTCTAATCACAACAACTACAGTCAAAAATGCCTACCCCTTATGCAAAAACTGTTTTCACTGATGGATCAGGGAAAACACACAAAGCTGTGACCCTGTGGATAAACAATATAGGACAGTGGGAACACTCAATAACCTTCCAACCCAGATCTCCCCAGTTAGTCAAACTGGAGGCTGTGATAGAAGCATTTCGTCTTTTTTTACAGGAAACTATTAACATTGTCATTCTCTTTATGTTACAGGAATTGTTGAAGGAATTGAGCATTCATTCCTGAAGGAAGACTCTAAGAAAGATATTTTGTGTTTTTAACCACTTTGTACTATTTTTTACTCCACAGGTCTCATGAGTACTACATCCTACACCTCAGATCACACACCACTCTGCCTGGACCTATAGCAGTAGGTAACGCAAGGGCAGATGCTCTACCACAAGGGCAGTTACTATACCACAAAAAATTAGGGCAGGAAAAACTCCCTCATGATTTTTATCATTAAAATGCTTGTGCACTAGTTAAACAATTTGGCTTGACTTCACCACAAGCTTGGGATAAAGTGAATACTTGCTCACAATATCTGCAGATCTTTTCCATGCCACAAGCATTAGGTACAAACCACAAGTGTTAAAACCTGATGACATTTGGCAAACAGATGTTACACACATATCAAGTTTCGGGATTTTTAAATATGTGCATATTTCCATTTATACATTTTCAGGTTTCATAGAAGCAACAGCTCACAAAGTTGAGAAATCAAGAGATGCCACCTGACACTGGCTACATGCTTTTACCACAACAGGGATCCCTCAACTGATAAAAACAGATAACTGACCCGCATATAAATCTCGAAAAACACAAGATTTTTTCCACACTTGGGGTATCAAACACATCACAGGTATTGCCCATTCTCCAACAGGGCAAGCCATAGAGGAAAGGGCACATTATACATTGAAAACCATGCAACAGAAACAAAAAAGGGAGAGCACAGTAAGTATGCACCCTCAAGAGCAATTTGACAAAGCAACCTATGTTTTAAATTTTTTTAACCATTCCAATAGAGATGATCTAATGGCACATCAGAGATGCCTAGATCAGACCACTGATGGAGAAGGAGTTTACCCAGAAGTTACTTATAAAGATGGACACAGCAGTAAGTGGAAAGGTCCAGTTCCAGTTAGCCTGGGGAGAGGTTATGGATTGTTTCTCTAGCTACAGGGCCATATTGGCTTCTGGCATAGTACATCAAACCCTGTCAAGGATGAATTTTGTCATCTTTCTACTGCTCTACTACCACCAGGTGGTGGAAGGAAGAATCCACTGGGCACACATTCTTGAACCACCACAGTTTTGACCTCTCACGTGCTGGGATCCTGAGCCTCCCTCAGCAACAATGGAACAGAATGAGTAGGAGGAACTTGGCTTTCTCCCCTGGATCAGAAAGTTGTAAATGTGTATATTAGCAATGCTAGTTATGTTACTGATTAACCGCCTATATGCTCAATGTGGAATCAAACAAATACTTTTTTACCTTTATCTTGTACTAATTTTTCTACGCAATGATATTTAATCTATAAATACTCGGGAAGTGCAAAAAAATTAACTGCTATGACATTGCCAGCCATTCTGTCGACCTCCGATAAATCTGTGGATACCCACTCCACCTCATTTTCCCAAATGTTGTTTTACTTCCATTTCCAGTTTATGATGTTTAGAATGGACATCATATATATATATACACATGTAACCATCACATATAACCACAACAACAATTCTTACAGTATGGAAAAGTAGCTAGTAGTATCAGTATCTTGGTTTGAAAGACAGGCATCTGCCAAGGAAGGCAGGGTCCTCCCTTGGGGCAAAGAATATGACCCCCCCTTCCCTCCGAATTATTATAACTTTAAAATTAAGGGACTTTCAGGCAAAGCCTGAATGGGAAAAGGAATACAGTTCTTTAGTAGAATGTGTAAAACAGTAAACAAACAACAGCAGTGACAGCAACAACCAACCCAACACAATCCCATCGCCAGCCTGCTCTGGGCTGTCACCGCCCTCCCTGTGGTGCAGTTCCGCTCACAGCCACCAGGGGCGCTGTGCGGTGATTCCTCTGTGCCGGCAGGGGTCGCTGTGCGGTGATTCCTCCCTGCAGGCAGGGGGCGCTGTGCGGTGATTCCTCCCACCGGCAGGGGTGCTGTGCGGTGATTCCTCCCTGCAGCAGGGGGCGCTGTGCGGTGATTCCTCCCACCCAGGGGTGCTGTGCGGTGATTCCTCCCCGCCACCAGGGGGCGCTGTGCGGTGATTCTTCCCCACTGGCAGGGGCGCTGTGCGGTGATTCCTCCCCACCAGCAGGGGGCGCTGTGCGGTGATTCCTCCCCGCCGGCAGGGGGCGCTGTGCGGTGATTCCTCCCCGCCACCAGGGGCGCTGTGCGGTGATTCCTCCCCACGCAGGGGCGCTGTGCGGTGATTCCTCCCCGCCAGCAGGGGGCGCTGTGCGGTGATTCCTCCCCGCCACCAGGGGCGCTGTGCGGTGATTCCTCCCCGCCAGCAGGGGGCGCTGTGCGGTGATTCCTCCCGGCCACCAGGGGCGCTGTGCGGTGATTCCTCCCGCCGGCGGGCTGTGCGTGATTCCTCGGGCGCTGTGCGTGATCCCCCTGCGCAGGGGCGCTGTGGCGTGGGGGTCCCGCCCGTTCGCTCTCCCTCACGCGGTAATGGCGGATGCAGCTGTGAAAATTGATGGAGGAAAGGGTTCCCTTTATGAACTCACAGGGGGAGCCCATTCTGGTGCCTCCTCCAGCAAGTGGAACTGTGGCAGGAACCGCGGAGCAGCGAGCCGGGAAGGCAGGGACAGCAAAGCTCTGGACTGGTTGATGAGATGTATCAGAAACTGGAGAGCTGCAGCTGGAACTGCGGGGCTTCTGGCCCCAGAGCAGCAGAGAAACAGCAGGGCCTGGGTGTCCACACAGCTCCCAAACACAGCTGAGAGAGGTGTTTTTGTTTGGGGAGGAGGCCCCCGTGTTTCCCTGAGGCACCTGAGCAGATGGTGAAGGTCCCTTTGGTGAGCTCAGGTGCCAATAATGTCCCAGTGCAGTGGTCACTCTTACAAGCAAAGGCTCACCTAGGCAGGAGAGGAGCAGGGTGCTGGGCTCCAGCAGAGGCAGTGAATTGTCTCCCCAAGGCAGCAGCTCCACCGTCCTCCTCAAACCTGAGAGAGCAAGAGAGCCACGAGCTACCCCAGTGCTGCTTTTCCCTGCCCAATTCTCATGGAATCTCTGCTCAGATTCTACACCCTCAGATAAGTGAAGTGCAGCCAGGTGCCCTCCTCCCCTGAGCTCGGCAACTTCTTCTGTCTCTCCTAAGTTTCTGGTCATTATTGTTCCTTAGCAACAAAATGGGGAAAAATTCAAAGAGAAAAAAAAAAAAAAGGAAAAACCCCAACCTGCAACACTGGGGACCACATGGTATCCTTAGAGAAATGGGGACAAATACAACCATTCTCCCGTTCAAAAGGTGAAACCACAGTCATGTTTGGCATGATGGTGGAATGGCTGGATCATTGGTTCAATATTTAGGCAGTAATCAATCATGTACTCATAAACATTTGTGAAAGGTGTTGATATTTGCTTTTGGTAACATGGTGTATCAAGTAAATTTGAATAAGAATGTTACAATTGCCAATTTAATGTTGTTAAAGAGATGATCACTAATGACTTGTACTTTACAGCCTTTGCTTTAGCTAATAACTTTTCCATAGATTATAGAAATGGTTTGTATTTTCTGTCTGCTAATTTTTTTTGTTTTTAAACAATGTATAACCGGTGAAGACATGGGTAAATATTCTGTTCTTCCTCCATTTAAGGGAAGACCAGAAATCTGGGTACCTGTAAATCTGACTTGGACTTGGGAAGGACAAGATGTTCTTTCACAGTTAGCTCGACTGTTCCAAGAGAAAATTCAAAAGAGTAACAAATGAGTTTGTAAATTTCTGGCTTGGTTAATTTTTGTCATTATTTCTGCCATAATAATATTAACCACAGCGTCTGTGGCTACTGCAGCTTCTTTAACTAACTCCATTCAAAGTGCCCACACCATGGGACAAGCTCTAACTAATATTACAAAAGAGTTACAAACACAAGAACAAACTGATGAGGAAATAATGACCAGATCTGATGCCTTGGAAAGTGCTCTCCTGTGGATTGGTGAAAGAGTTGAGGCCAAAGAACTCAACTATCCTTACACTGTGATTGGGAACATATTCATAACTCTCTGTGGTACTCCTCTTTCGTGAAATGAAATGGAACAGAATTGGGAAACAGTCAAAAAACACCTGCAATGGGCCTTTGATAAAACTTTATGATGAGATATTCATTCACTTCAGACCCAATAGAAAGACCAAGGCCCAGCCAGGATGGGACTGGCCCTGCTCTGCTCTCCCACCCCCCTTTTTGCCACTTTGCCAACAAGAGATGGAAACCACGGGCAGTTCTGGCATATGCCAGAGGGTGATTTCCATCTGCAAATTCCCAAAAGATGCTGCACACCTGCAGACCCTGAGCTCTTTCCTGCGCTCTGAGCTGGAGGAGCTGCTCAGCTGCCACCTCAAACCTCGGAGGGTCCAAGAGAAGCCTTTCCCTGTCAGAAAATGAAACAAAAATGTCACCATGTCCCAGCACTGCTTCCACTCAAAAGTGAAAGTCGATGAATATTTGGGGGGGTTTTGGCATTGTTTTTTCCCTGGACATGCCCTTCTGGCAGCATGCAAAGCCATCCCCTGCTGCAGGGGCTCTCCAGGGCTGGAGTGGCTGCAGTTTGTGTGACCCTGGCAGGAGGGAGGCAATGGAGCCGGGATTCACATCCAGAGGCAGTGCCAGGCTGGCAGCAAAGCCCAGCACTTATTTAAAGATAGCTTAAAAGCAGTTCCCAGCCAAGAGGCACAGCCATTGAGGATGGTTCCTTTGGGGAAAGCTGCTGTCCCGAGAGAGGGGAAGGCAGTGCCCGCAGAGCTCAGCACAACTGGGTCCAGCATCCTCCCAAACCAACCTCACATGGGGGCACCTGGGGCAAAAGAACTGATCAGGGACCAAAATGAGTGACAAGGAAAAGAGGGAAGAAACAAATGAAGGCTACAGAAACACAGACCTGGGCAACAAATGACAGCAGGAAGAAGCACGATAATCTAACCTCATAACTTACCGACGGGATCACAAATCCTTGGGCTTCACTCCAGGGAGATCCAGCCTGGCTTTTGTGACCAAAGCTGGGGATCAAAGCTGGGGATCAAAGCTGGGGGTCCCAGACACCCGGGTGTGCAGGGGGAAGGATTTGAGAGCTCAAGCCATGCGGAGTGGAAGGTGTCAGACCTGCCAAAAGGCTGCAAAAAGAACTGGTCATGGGTGAAGTGGAGCTGCCCAGCCAAGCTCCAGGCAGGGATATCAGGCAGGCAGAGGGCCCATGCTGGTGTCTGCAAAGACTCCTGGCAGCAGCTGCCCTTGCATCCTGCTTTATTTGTGCTCAGCTGGTGCCTTCAGAGTGATGTGACAAAGCAGAGTGGAACCTCCCACATTCCCTGTGGGTGAGGATGAGGCCACGGCCCCGGGCACACGAGCAGCTGCCTGGGGAGCAGAGAGGTGGGATGCAAAGCCCAGCATGTGCTGCCCCCCATTTACCCGTTGAGCAATCGAGGTAGCACATGTCCTGCAAACATCTCCACCAGGAACCCACGGGCAGCAAGACAAAACTCCTGCAGGCAAACACCCAGGACAGCAGCCAGAGCTCCCTCTGGTCACAGGATGCAGCTTGGACATGCAGAGCATGGGCAGTGCTCTGTGACTGCTGTCCCTGGTGTCCCCACAGGGCTGGAGGTGCCTGTGAGGCTCTGAGTGTGTGTGTGGCACAGGGAGATGCAGACTCTACCAGCACAGGAGAGCTCTTATCAGCCACCTGCAGCTGGCCCAAGGGAGGGAAGAGCCCGTGGTGTAAACAGGACTGGGTACTGCAGGAACAGGAGGAATTGCCAAATTCAGGTGTTGGATGAGGTCCCACATGGGCCTTCACCAGGGGAGGGGAGGGGGAAGCTCCGTGGGATGGTCCCAGGACAGCTCCCAGCTCTGCTCTCCAGGCCATCCAGCCCGTCTGGACTGTGCCCTGCTCACTCAAAGAAGCTGGAAGTTGTGGGCAAGCCCAGTCCAGCCACAAGCTGATGAGGAGATCAGGGGAGTGGGGAGCGGATTGAAGACCTTCTAACCCATCCCAAACCTGCTTTCCTGAAGCCAGGCTGCAGGTGAGCACTGGATGTCTAAAAAGTGTCTGAATGCTGGGACCTTTCTATCATTCCTTGTCTGCTTTACCATCTTCAGGCAGTCTTTAAATCTTGCAGTTCCTACTTTCAGCAGTTAATGCTGTCTCCCCATCTGTTGATTGACTGTGGATATGCTGGCATCCAGGATGGAGAGAGAAGAGACTGAGACCCTGCTGGATGAGGTGGAAGGGATGAGTGGAAGAGGTGAGTTTTCAGAAGGGAAGAGGAGGGGGAACTGTCCTCTGCTGAGGAGAAAATGCATCCTGTTTCTGCTGTGGGAGTGCTACCAAAGGTCAAGCACGGGGGCTTGTCCCAGCCTGGCCTTTCATGGGCTGGGACTGGGAGGCTGCAGCACTCCCAGTGAGTTCCTGGTGCTTATCTGGAGACCCAGCACCAGCAACACTCCTGAGCTGACACCCCCTCCATGGCTCACAGAATGAAACGGGAATTTGGGGCCATGGGTTATGGGTCTTGGGGTAGCATCTATTGTGTTCTGCACTGGTTTGTGCCCTGACCTGCTTGTTCTGCTCTTGCAGCAGCAGAAACACCTGAGCTCAGGTGCAGGGCTCTGCACTGCAGGTAGGCACCCACCCTCTCAGGTGCATTCTCCTGCAGGAAACTGAGGTCCCTTTGAGGTCCCCTTGTGCAAGACCCTGGGGCAGGGACAGGGCTGGGGCAGCATCGATTGTGGGACAGTCCAGCTAGGGGGGCTCTGCCATGGCAGGGGAAAGGAGCTCACCCCGTCCCTGGTCTTGCTGGGGTGGATGCAGCCCCAGGGCTGTCTGTTCTGAGCAGCTTCTCCTCCTCTGTCCCCAGGCACCGTGACCCTGGACCCAGACACCGCCAACCCCTTCCTCATCCTGGCCAGTGACCAGCGAGGGGTGGGACGGGGGGACGAGTGGAACTTGCTGCCCAACACCCCCGAGAGGTTCGACCCGGAGCCGTGTGTGCTGGGCAGCCAGGGCTTTGCTGAGGGGACACACTGCTGGCAGGTGGAGGTGGCTGAGGCAGGGGACTGGTGGGCTGTGGGAGTGGCCCAGGAATCTGTCAGGAGAAAGGGTATCCTCAGCTTTACACCCCAGGAGGGCATCTGGGCCATGGGGCAGTGGTTTGGACAGTACCATGCTTTCACTGACCCTGACTGGACGCCCCTGCACCTTCCCTGCCTCCCCAGGGCCATCCAGGTGTGCCTGGACTTCACGGACAGGCAGGTGACCTTTGCTGATGCTGACAGCAGAGCCCCCATCTTTGCTTTCTGCCTGGCCTCATGTCCTGGGGAGAGGCTGCACCCATGGTTTTGGGTGGGGATGGGCTCCTGGCTCAGGCTGTGCCCCTGACAAGGAGGGACATGGGGACAGGGGGGACTGGGAAGGTGATCACCATCATCACAGGCCTTGGTGCTGGCAGCTGGGAGGGTCCTGGTCCTGCCAGCTTCTCCTCACATGGATCCTCTGGCCACCAAGGGGAGGACTGGTAGGTCATGGAGGTGGACAGAGGCCAGCACAGGACCTCCTTCATCCAGCCAGCCCTTGCTGGGACTGCAGGGACAGCAGGGAGCACAGAGACTCGGTGCAGGGAGGAGCTGGGTGCCTGGTGGTGCGAGTGCTGGGGCACTGCAGAGCTGCTCTGTGTGAGGCCATGGAAGGAACAGCAGCTCCTCCAAGATGGACCAGCACCTGTGGCTTCTTTCAGCTGAGTTAGAGAACCCAAACATAGCTGGGTACTCATGATAACACTTATCTTCACATCACACATCCAGAGCCTCTCCTTGCCTGACACGTGCACCAAGCACATTTCCTGCAGCACAGCACTGGTAGCAGATCTGGGGGTGGCCCAGGAAGGAAAGCACAAAGCTGAGCTCTGTCTGAAATCCACTGGAGAGATAATTCCCACACATCTGCCATTCTCTGATCTCGGCCCATCAAAATCCCACCTCACAGGCTCCTGCTAAATGCAGCCTGCAGGAGAGGAGAGGGTGGATGTGGGCGGAGGGGAGCATTGCCTGGATCTAGCCTAGATTTCTTCTCTGAACCCTTTTCTGGCTGAACCCTCTTAGTGCCACCTCAGTTGTCACTCTTGTGGTGGCATCTGGGCACAGGCAACAGCCTTGGTCTCCCTGCTCTACTCCAGGAGCTGCAAAGAGCTGCAGCTCTTTGGGTCAGGCCTAGGTGAATGCCCCCAGAGCTCTAAGCCTCTCCCACTATGGAAGCACCAAGGGATCTCTGCTCCCAGTGAGGCACCTCCTCCTCTCCATTTCTAGAGTGTCTGACATTGCCCTGGTTTTGGCTGACAGAGGGTTAACTTTCCTCTCAGTAGCTGGCACAGTGCTGGGTTTGGGATTCAGGGTGAGAATAATATTGATGGCAACAACCAAACCATCAGCCACGTGGTGCTCGCCCAAGTCAAGGACTTTTCAGTGTCCCATGCTCTGCCAGAGAGGAGCTGCACATGAAGCTTGAGGGACAAGCCAGGACAGCTGACCCAAACTGGCCAGAGGGACATTCTGTGCCATAGAACATCCTCCCCAGTGTGTAAACTGGGGGAGCTTCCTGGGAGGGGCTGATCCCTGCTGGGAGACAGGCTGGCCACAGATCAGTGGGTATTGGGCATCACTTGTTCCACTTGGGGTTTATATTTTTTTCAATAAAATTATCATTAATGTTATTATATATTACTTTGTTTCAATTATTAAACTGTTTTTATCTTAAATCAAAGGATTTTTTTCCCCTTTTTTCCCCCATCCCCCTTGGAGGGGCTGTGTGACTGTGTGGCTGTGTGGTGTTTAGCTGTTGGCTGGGGTTACACCAAGACAGAGATTCACAGCAGAACGTTGGTGGATGGAGATGGCAGATTTGTTAGCTCTGTATTTTTGTCCTTTGTCATGCAAAACACCCCAAAAGAGTTGTGCTGTGCATTTAGGGACACCTACTTCAACCAAGAAGAAGAAATTCCTTTCTGAAAGCCAGCTTAGTCCTTCAGACTGGAGGAAAGCTGAGTTTTCAACAGATTGATATCCAGTAACCTCTTCACTGGAATTTTGTGGTTTGGACATGGTAAATATTGTGCTTTTGCTTCATTTTTAATGTGCCCTCCCAAAATTAAATTTTAAAAAAATCATCTCTTTGGGAGCTGAGCTGCATAATTGCAGCATATGTGTGAGAAATACACAATTTCATGTAGAATTGCACCACTAAGACTCAGGGGTGTTTAAATTCAGCTCTCTTGAGCTGGAGGTCTCTGCACTGTGGTGCCACAACAGGTAGGAAGGTTTAAGGGATGCCTCAGTCCTTGAGCAAGGCTGGACCCACATGGTGTAACCAGAGCCCTGGGACCCTCCTGCTCCAGGGGAGAAGGGCATGGGCAGTGCAGGCACCTCAGAGAACATGCTCTGCTCTGTCAGACATACTCCAAACAAACTGTCTGGATTTGACACAGCCAAGCAGCCGTTAATGAATGCCCTTCCCATTAAACTGTGCCTCCTTTTCCCCTGCTGAACCCTTTCTCTGGAATTTCTGCTCCTTTTACGCTGTTCTGGCTGTGGCAGCTGCTCTTTTTTCCTCCCCCCACCATGTCAGATTGCTGTGTGGCAGTACAGTTTAATTTTAAAGGACTGGCTGAGCCAAGCATGGCACTCACTTTTTCTAAACCTTTTTTTTCTCTTAATATAAACAAGCCCAGAAGACACTTGATTTGCCAGCTTGGCCAGGAAACTCGTCCAAGGTCTTGCCCAAGGCTAAAGCCTCATCCAGGACCTTGGAAATGCATCCAACATTGGTGTTGCAGTGTTCTGAGTGGCACTTTGAATGGGCAGCTTCACAATTTCCAACGTCCCCTGAAAGAGTTGCGTGGCCAGTGCAGGGCCAGGGCTGGGGCCGGAGCTGCAGGGGTCTGGGGCTTTTCAGCACCCCAGGGAACAGGGAACAACAGCTGCCAGGTCTGCATCTGGGGTTCCAGGCCCTGCTCTGGGCAGGCATCCTGCCCACCCTGCCCTGCAGCCCCTGCCACAGTGCTGGCCCTGGATGGCTCCCAGAGCCAGCCACAACACAGCCTGGACACAGCCTGGACACAGCTCAGACACAGCTCTGACACAGCTCAGACACAGCTCAGACACAGCTCAGACACAGCTCAGACACAGCTCTGACACAGCTCTGACACAGCTCTGACATGGCTGTGACACGGCTCTGACATGGCTTGACATGGCTCTGACACATTCTGACACAGCTCTGACACAGCTCTGACACAGCTCAGACACAGCTCTGACACGAGCTGTGACACGCTCTGACAGCTGTGACATGGCTCAGACACCACTGACACAGCTCTGACACAGCTCGTGACACAGCTCAGACACAGCTCAGACACAGCTCAGACACAGCTCAGACACAGCTCAGACACGGCTCAGACACGGCTCAGACACAGGCTCAGACACAGCTCAGACAAGCTCAGACCAGCTCAGACACAGCTCAGACTAAAGCTCAGACACAGCTCAGACACAGCTCAGACACAGCTCAGACACAGCTCTGACACAGCTCTGACACAGCTCAGACACAGCTCAGACACAGCTCTGACACAGCTCAGACACGGCTCAGACACAGCTCAGACACAGCTCAGACACAGCTCAGACACGGCTCAGACACGGCTCAGACACAGCTCAGACACAGCTCAGACACAGCTCAGACACAGCTCAGACACAGCTCTGACACAGCTCAGACACAGCTGGACACAGCTCAGACACAGCTCAGACACAGCTCAGACACAGCTCAGACACAGCTCTGACACAGCTCTGACATGGTCAGACACAGCCAGACACATGCAGCTCTGACACAGCTCAACACAGCTCAGACACAGCTCAGACACGGCTCAGACACGGCTCAGACACGGCTCAGACACGGCTCAGACACGGCTCAGACACGGCTCAGACACGGCTCAGACACGGCTCAGACACAGGCTCAGACACGAGCTCAGACACGGCTCAGACACGGCTCAGACACGGCTCAGACACGGCTCAGACACGGCTCAGACACAGCTCTGACACAGCTCAGACACAGCTCAGACACAGCTCAGACACAGCTCAGACACGGCTCAGACACAGCTCAGACACAGCTCAGACACAGCTCAGACACAGCTCAGACACAGCTCAGGACATGACACGGCTCAGACACAGCTCAGACACAGCCTCAGACACAGCTCGCAACAGCTCAGACACAGCTCAGACAGCTCAGACACAGCTCAGACACAGCCAGACACAGCTCAGACACAGCTCAGAAAAGCTCTGACACGGCTCAGGCACAGCTCAGACACAGCTCAGAAACAGCTCGACACAGTCAGACACAGCTCTGACACAGCTCAGACACAGCTCAGACACAGCTCAGACACAGCTCGACACAGCTCGGACACAGCTCGGACACGGCTCGGACACAGCTCAGGACACAGCTCAGACACAGCTCTGACACAGCTCAGACACAGCTCGACACGGCTTGACACAGCTCGACACGCTCAGACACAGCTCGACACGCTCAGACACAGCTCAGACACAGCTCAGACACAGCTCGACACGGCTGTACACAGCTCGACACGGCTCAGACACGGCTCAGACTAGCTCGACCAGCTCAGACACAGCTCAGACACAGCTCAGACAAGAGCTCAGACACAGCTCAGACACAGCTCAGACTCAGCTCAGACACAGCTCAGACACAGCTCAGACACAGCTCAGACACAGCTCAGACACAGCTCAGATAAAGCTCAGACACAGCTCAGACACAGCTCAGACACAGCTCAGACACAGCATCAGACACAGCTCAGACACGAGCTCAGACACAGACTCAGACACAGCTCAGACACAGCCCAGACACAGCTCAGACACAGCTCGACACAGCTCGACAGCTCGACACAGCTCAGATAAAGCTCTGACACAGATCAGACACAGCTCAGACACAGCTCAGACACGGCTCAGACACAGCTCTGACACAGCTCAGACACAGCTCAGACACAGCTCTGACACAGCTCAGACACAGCTCAGACACAGCTCAGACACAGCTCAGACACAGCTCAGACACAGCTCAGACACAGCTCGACACAGCTCTGACACAGCTCAGATAAAGCTCTGACACAGTCAGACACAGCTCGACACAGCTCAGACACAGCTCAGACACAGCTCGACACGGCTGGACACAGCTCTGACACGCTCAGACACAGCTCGACACAGCTCAGACACAGCTCAGACACAGCTCGACACAGCTCTGACACAGCTTGACACGGCTACACAGCTCAGACACAGCTCTGACACAGCTCAGACATGGCAGGACAGAGCCCTTTATGACCCCAGCAGGGCTTGCAGACGTGTCCAGTGTCCCCCACAGCCCTGGAGCAAGGGGCTGGCCAGGAGGGCCATGGCCAGGCTGGGCTCAGGTGACTCGCGGGGACAGCACTGCAGGCACACCAGGGTCACTGTGTCCAGCCCCTGGCACTGCAGGCACACCAGGGTCACTCTGTCCAGCCCCATACACAGCCCTGGCACTGCAGGCACACCAGGGTCACTCTGTCCAGCCCCATACACAGCCCTGGCACTGCAGGCACACCGGGGCACGCCCTGGCACTGCAGGCACACCAGGGTCACTCTGTCCAGCCCCATACACAGCCCTGGCACTGCAGGCACACCAGGGTCACTCTGTCCAGCCCCATACACAGCCCTGGCACTGCAGGCACACCAGGGTCACTCTGTCAGACCCATACACAGCCCTGGCACTGCAGGCACACCAGGGTCACTGTGTCCACCCCAGCCCTGGCACTGCAGCACACCAGGGTCACTCTGTCCAGCCCATACACCGCCCTGCTGGCTAGGAGCACACCAGGGTCACTCTGTCCAGCCCCATACACAGCCCTGGCACTGCAGGCACACCAGGTCACTCTGTCCAGCCCCATACACAGCCCTGGCACTGCAGGCACACCAGGGTCACTGTCCAGCCCCATACACAGCCCTGGCACTGCAGGCACACCAGGTCACTCTGTCCAGCCCCATACACAGCCCTGGCACTGCAGGCACACCAGGTCACTGTCGCCCTCACAGCCCCTGGCATTGCAGGCACACCAGGGTCACTCTGTCCAGCCCCATACACAGCCCTGGCACTGCAGGCACACCAGGGTCACTGTCCAGCCCCATACACAGCCCTGGCACTGCAGGCACACCAGGGTCACTCGTCCAGCCCCTCACAGCCCTGGCACTGCAGGCACACCAGGGTCACTGTCCAGCCCCATACACAGCCCTGGCACTGCAGGCACACCAGGGTCACTCTGTCCAGCCCCATACACAGCCCTGGCACTGCAGGCACACCAGGGTCACTCTGTCCAGCCCCATACACAGCCCTGGCACTGCAGGCACACCAGGGTCACTTGTCCAGCCCCTAGCCCTGCACTGCAGGCACACCAGGGTCACTGTCCAGCCCCATACACAGCCCTGGCACTGCAGGCACACCAGGGTCATTATCCAGCCCCTGGCACTGCAGGCACACCAGGGTCATTATCCAGCCCATACACAGCCCTGGCACTGCAGGCACACCAGGTCACTCTGTCCAGCCCCATACACAGCCCTGGCACTGCAGGCACACCAGGTCACTTGTCAGCCCCATACACAGCCCTGGCACTGCAGGCACACCAGGTCACTCTGTCCAGCCCCATACACTGCCCTGGCACTGCAGGCACACCAGGGTCACTCTGTCCAGCCCCTGGCACTGCAGGCACACCAGGGTCACTTGTCCAGCCCCATACACAGCCCTGGCACTGCAGGCACACCAGGGTCACTCTGTCCAGCCCATACACAGCCCTGGCACTGCAGGCACACCAGGTCACTCTGTCCAGCCCCATACACAGCCCTGGCACTGCAGGCACACCAGGGTCACTGTCCAGCCCCATACACAGCCCTGGCACTGCAGGCACACCAGGGTCACTCTGTCCAGCCCCATACACAGCCCTGGCACTGCAGGCACACCAGGGTCACTCTGTCAGCCCCATACACAGCCCTGGCACTGCAGGCACACCAAGGTCACTCTGTCCAGCCCCATACACAGCCCTGGCACTGCAGGCACACCAAGGTCACTCTGTCCAGCCCCATACACAGCCCTGGCACTGCAGGCACACCAAGGTCACTCTGTCCAGCCCCATACACAGCCCTGGCACTGCAGGCACACCAAGGTCACTCTGTCCAGCCCCCATACACAGCCCTGGCACTGCAGGCACACCAGGTCACTCTTCCAGCCCCATACACAGCCCTGGCACTGCAGGCACACCAGGGTCATTATCCAGCCCCATACACAGCCCTGGCACTGCAGGCACACCAGGGTCACTCTGTCCAGCCCATACACAGCCCTGGCACTGCAGGCACACCAAGGTCACTCTGTCCAGCCCCATACACAGCCCTGGCACTGCAGGCACACCAGGGTCACTCTGTCCAGCCCCATACACAGCCCGGCACTGCCAGGCACACCAGGGTCACTCTGTCCAGCCCCTGGCACTGCAGCACACCAGGTCACTGTCCAGCCCCTGGCAGCAGGCACCCAGGGTCACTGTCCAGCCCCATACACAGCCCTGGCACTGCAGGCACACCAGGGTCACTCTGTCCAGCCCCATACACAGCCCTGGCACTGCAGGCACACCAAGGTCACTCTGTCCAGCCCCATACACAGCCCTGGCACTGCAGGCACACCAGGGTCACTCTGTCCAGCCCCATACACAGCCCTGGCACTGCAGGCACACCAAGGTCACTCTGTCCAGCCCCATACACAGCCCTGGCACTGCAGGCACACCAAGGTCACTCTGTCCAGCCCCATACACAGCCCTGGCACTGCAGGCACACCAAGGTCACTCTGTCCAGCCCCATACACAGCCCTGGCACTGCAGGCACACCAGGGTCACTCGTCCAGCCCCATACATCAGCCCTGGCACTGCAGGCACACCAGGGTCACTCTGTCCAGACCCATACACAGCCCTGGCACTGCAGGCACACCAGGTCACTCTGTCCAGCCCCATACACAGCCCTGGCACTGCAGCACACCAGGTCACGCTACACAGCCCTGGCACTGCAGGCACACCAGGGTCACTCTGTCCAGCCCCATACACAGCCCTGGCACTGCAGGCACACCAGGGTCACTTTCCAGCCCCATACACAGCCCTGGCACTGCAGGCACACCAGGGTCACTGTCCAGCCCCATACACAGCCCTGGCACTGCAGGCACACCAGGGTCACTCTGTCAGACCCATACACAGCCCTGGCACTGCAGGCACACCAGGGTCACTCTGTCCAGCCCCATACACAGCCCTGGCACTGCAGGCACACCAGGGTCACTCTTCCAGCCCCATACACAGCCCTGGCACTGCAGGCACACCAGGGTCACTCTTCCAGCCCCATACACAGCCCTGGCACTGCAGGCACACCAGGGTCACTGTCCAGCCCCATACACGCCCTGGCACTGCAGGCACACCAGGGTCACTCTGTCAGCCCATACACAGCCCTGGCACTGCAGGCACACCAGGTCACTTTCCAGCCCCATACACAGCCCTGGCACTGCAGGCACACCAGGTCATTTCCAGCCCCATACACAGCCCTGGCACTGCAGGCACACCAGGGTCACTGTGTCCAGCCCCATACACAGCCCTGGCACTGCAGGCACACCAGGGTCACTCTGTCCAGCCCCATACACAGCCCTGGCACTGCAGGCACACCAAGGTCACTCTGTCCAGCCCCATGCACAGCCCTGGCACAGCTAGGGGCCAAAGCACTCCTCACTTGGCTCGAATGTCATTGTCTTGCTTGGACCACGCCAGGGAGGTTTCTGTGCAGTGACAGTGAAACTGCTTAGAAATGACAAAAGCCCGAGGTTTTGTCCAGCTTTGAAACTTCCTGCTGTGGCTCTGGGGGCTGGTCAGGACAGCTGCCCGGGCAGACGGTACCCAGGCTGCTCTCGGGGTGGCAGCCTGGGCTCTGCAGCCCCTGGCCCCTCCAGTAAAAACACAAGAGCCCCAAAGTTTGTCTCACTTTTATTTACATCATTGCACAGCCCGTTTCCCCAGAACGCACTGCAACGTGGTGGGTCAGACACCGATTGCCCACAGTCACGAGTTGAACATCTCCTCTGGGAAGGAGGAAAAGACTCAAAGAGTCGCTGTTGGGTCTTGCAGGGGCACATGCAACAACTCCAATTATTGGCAACGACAATAAAGCCAAGGATGCCAAGTGCAGCTGCAGCCACACAGCAGCACAAGGGCCCCCACTGCCCCAGCCAGGGGCTTGTGGCTTTCACAGTTGCATATTTGGATTGACAGTGGGTTTCCTAACTGGAACACTGGCTCCATGAAGTCCTTACTCTGGGGACATGCTGTGGAAGAGACCACTCCTCATCACCTGCCAGAACGTGGGGCATTGCAAGGCCAAAGCTCCTGGGAGGCAGCCAGGGCTGGGAAGATTAAAGCACTCCCTCATTTTTTTCTTCACTGGTGACATCCTGACAAGGGGATTATTGGGAACGGGCTGAAGGGACACCCAGGAGAAGGCACAGAGCAGTGGTGCAGAGCCTGCTATCATGGAAGAAGTGTGAAGAGCAGGGACCAGGATGAGATTGGAGCAGGGACTGTGCCTGGAGCTGGGCTACAGCAGCCTCTCCACCAAGAGTACCAAGGGCAGAGTAATCCCTGCACGAGTGCATGACTGGAGAAGGGCAGGTGTCCGTGGGTGTGTGGCAGAGGGAAGGGACAAGCGGAGGGCTGGAGTGAAGCAGAGATGTGCAGCCTGGCTATGGCAGAGGACATTCACCCCGTGGTCACACCAGCCCCCCGTGCCTGGAGGAGAGACCAGCTCAGAGCAGCCCTCAGGGCACCGAGAGGCTGCTGCAAGATGTGACAGGGTATCCCCAAGCTACACCAGAACCCTGGGAGAGAAGGGCAGACAGAGAGCAGGGCCCAGGGCTGGAGCAATCCTGTTGGTAGAGACAGCACATGGATCCTGCTGTTCATGCCATCAGTAGCTTCCAGTCCAGGATGAGAGAACACATAAACATTCTGCTTTGCAGCTAGAGACAAGGAGGAGGAGGAAGTGCACATGGTGCGTTGAATTGAGGAAATTACAGATCTCCATCTTGCAGGGCATTGCACTGATCCACCTGCTTTCAGCAAAGGGGCAGAGGGACATAGTGTGTGACTGCCACCACCCACTGCAAGGACACGGGCCCCTTGAAGCCTGCCTCCCACCTGCTTTCTACCCTCATCACCACAGAGCCAGAGCCCAGGCTCCAGCCAAGCAGCTGCACAAACCTCTAGAGTGTCACCACTGGCATCCTCGCAGCCCTAACCACTCGGGAGGCTCAGGAAAGCTCAGCACCAGGCACAGGCACTGTCTGGCAGGGTGAAGAGGTGGCAAAGGCAAGGACCAAAGCCAAACCAGGGAGACTCTTGGCAGAGGGGACACTGAGAGCTGCATGTGCTGGAAATGCAGGTGAAAGGAAGAGGAGGAGGAACACCAGCCCCACAGGACAAGCAACCCAGAGCCCGTTCTCTGGCAACCAGCAAACTGGGGGTGGCTTCACTAGAGGATGCAACAGGCAGACAGTGCTGCCAAGGACAAACCCAATCACAGCAGCTCCTCTGGAATGTGCAAATAAAGCGCAGAGACAGCCAAGAGCACCTGCGTCCTACCAGTGCCGCAGGGCACAGCCTGTCCCCTAAGGTACGTGTGGAACTGATGCTATGGGAGGTCCAGCCTCAAGGTAGTGAAAGGACATCAGCAAACAGAGACTCCAACTCCCACCTTCCGGGCTCAGGAAAGCTCCTTCCTCAATCTTTTCAAAGCAAAAGGCAACGGTGGGTTTAGCTAGTGTGGAGCCATCACTCCCCAGCCTCGGATCCTCCATCTACCTTTGCCAGACAGACCAAGAGCTGAGTGCATCTGAGGCCTGGGGATGAGCCAGGATCTCAAGGAAAGCATTTTGTGAGATAATGTCTGCACCAGAAAAGATTCTCTCATTCTGAAACTGATTTTGAAATTCTCAAAATTACAGTACTTTACAATACAAAATGTCTCCATTCGGTATTACATAATTTTACTCCTTCTGGGATTATAATAATTATTAAAAACACTCAACTTTCTAGAAAGGACAGAACACCACAAAAGAGACCAAAGAGTAATGGGAAGGCTGCTGCAGTATATCAAAACCAATTTAGTGCAAAGGAGAAGAGGACTTTCAAGAATGGTTGATGAAAAGTGTTCTTCATACGGTCATTTGGAAAAAAAGGCATTGATTTAACCTCTGAATGAGATCAGGCTGCCAGCTTCTATCCTGAAGCTTAGAGAACATCAACACAAAAGGACTGAAACACAATATGCATGGCCATTAAAAAATATTATATATAGATATATATATAGAGAGAGGGAGATGTTTTCCACATATGGTATTTAGTTATAAGAAAGCATCCCTGCAGACAGGCATTTTCTGCCATCAGGCTCTTTTGGGTGTTTCACACACAGATGTGGATTATGTGTCTCTTTGCCAAGGTCTAAAGCACGTGCTGAGCACAGAGTTCCTTTGGGTGGGATGATTGTTCTCCAGTGTCCCCAGGGCTGCCGCATTCCCTGGGCCTTCGGGGACACTCGACCCTCCCCCTCGGCCGGCCACGGGACGGCTCAGACGGTGGTCTCATCCGCGGTCTTCTTCATGAGCTTGGCGGACAGGAGGGAGTGGGGCACGGGGTGAGGGCTCCGCGAGGATGGGATCATCAAGCGGACTTTCTGGTTGGTCCTTCGCCACTCCGAGTACAGCTGGCAGTGGTAGCGGAACGAGACCTGGCGGGGAGAACGCAGTGCTCTGTCACCAACCCCCGCCACTGGACCACAGCACACAGGGACAGCCAGATGCCAGCACCCCTCTGCCTCAGGATCCCTGACCCCAGGGCAAGGGAGACAGCAGTGACCCCAGCACAGTTTGGGGCACTCCCTGTCCCCAGTCTCTGATGAGCAATCAACCCCTTCCTGTGACACCAGGCTGCATGGGGCACAGCCAAAGGGCCCTTCTGGGCAGCACCAGCACAACAGGACGGGCTTTGCTCAGCTGGGCTTGGGCTCAGGCTTGTGGAATGTGGTGGAGATGAGCCACAGCTCGCCCTTTCACCCAGCCCCAGGCAGCAGCCAGCACCGTGGTGGGGCAAAACAAAAGTGTGAACCCAACCAGCCTCCTCCCATCCACAAAGACCACAGGACCTTCTTCACCCTGGGCAAAATCCTTCCCTCCTTGGTCTGCAACAATAGGACAGCAGATGTTCTCATTTTTTCCTGGCAGCAACGTGGCCTGGGAGACTTGTCCACCCGGAGGGAAACAGGGGAGGATGCAAAGGCTGCAGGGACCCAGAGCAGCCCGGCAGAGGTAGGAGCTGGCCCTGCAGTTTCAGAGCAGCCCTGCGAGGGGAGCTTCAAGCTCGGCTTAAATCCCGAATCCAGTCAGCCACCGATCTAAACCCACAGGAAGCATTTAGCTGGCAACTAGGACTTCCGTACCAGGAAGTGCATTTGACATGGAAAACTCAGTAAACTACTACTTCTGGACGGATCTACGACACATCTAATGAGAAATGAAGCTGTGGCACTGTGGCAATGGAGCTTATTGATCTGTGCACACCCCTCCTTCTTATTGCAGAGGGACTATGGCAGTAAGGTTGTTTGCTGACAAAGGCATCTCCCAGTCTTCAGAGAATGGGGAGCTAATGGTGGGAACCTCAAGGGAGGCTCCTGCTCCTCATGAAGAAGCTGCACCCTTGGCTACAGCCTCTCTCACCACCCTCATGCTGATTACAGCCATGACCCCCTTCCCACACATGGGCCCCTTGTGCTGCACAGCCCAGGCTTGAATGAGCTGAATATGAATAAAGCTGCGTCACCTAATGTCCTCCTCTGCTCAAGGAAAAGTGAAGCACAGCAGAATTAGAGCCGTTTTAGTCAGGACTTGTTATTGCTCAAACATTTTTCCATTTCCTCCAGGTCTCCAGCTCCTCCCCACCTGGACAGAGAAGACGGAAACACTTCCTCTTAAGGTTTCCAATTTTAGCTTGGCTTCCTACAGAAACAAGCTTCATGCAGGAACATGCAGCATGGAGACCTTCCTCCACGGCTTCCATGCAAGGAGTGGCTCCAACTTTGCCCCCAGGCACTCTTGGCCCCAGAGCAGAGGCTGCTGCTCCATCAGCTCATCCTGCCCTGGCTCCTGAGTCTGTGGGGGTAAGAGTTGCAAGGAGTGTCCAGCCCCAGTGGAAGGGGTTACTCTGAGAAACTGGAGCATGAGACCACAGGAAGATGGACTAGGGAATTTCTATTGCCCACATAACTGCCAGCATTTTGGGGTCCCACTATTTCTCCTGCAGCAGCTGCACCTCTTTGCTTCCCAAAATGGTGCTTCCCCACAAGCAGCTGGAAAAAGGCACTGACAGGGTATGAGCACACTCAGGGCCTGGAATGGGAGAGCCAAAATGAAGATCCAAACCTAGAAATCCACTCAGCAACAGAAGACAAAAAAAGTGAATGGGAAACAGCCCTCCAGAGAGAGCAGCCCTGGGGAGGGTCCAGACAGGGAGCTGCCCCCAGCTGGGGGCCTCTGCCTGTGCTACACCCAAACCTGCATTTACTATCCTGCTCTCCTCAGCTCCCTGCAAGCCCCTGGCTCCCTAATTCAGCACATCCAGAGACACCAAGCAAGGCATCTGCAGGAAGCTCTTTCCCAGCAGGGATCAGTTCCACACCCAGACTGGCTCATGCACATGTTCCCAGCACTCCTCTATGCCCTCCACACAGCAGCAGGCCAGGGCAGGCTGGCTACCCAGCTTTGACTCGGGGCTGACTCCAAAACCCAGCATCAGAGAAGCTACTGGTTTCCCCAGGGCCATAGAGTTCCTTGCACACACCTTCCATGTTATCCACACCTTAAAAATACTGTGTAGGAATTTGTTTAGAGGTGGCCAGACCCCCAAGGCCAGTCTGCACCCCCAGTGGGCACGGCCAGTCTGTGCTGGGCAGCACAAAGCACAGAGGGACATGATGATAGATTATTTAGGTGTCAAATGTGTTCCAGATTTTACTTTTCCCCTTCATTGCCCAGGTGGACATGATGATAGATTATTTAGGTGTCCAACGTGTTCCAGATTTTACTTTTCCCCTTCACTGCCCAGGTACCAAGTTTGTGTTTCTTCTTGAACCACAGATGGGCAACTGCCTGACCCAGCCCCAGCCCCATCCAAGCTCCAGGATGTCTGTGCTGAATGCCCAACACTTTGGGATCACCGAGTCTAAAAAGCAGATGACCAGGGAGTGGTTTCCCATTCTCAGCAACAACTTTAGCAGTTGGCACATGAAGATAACTAAATGGACATTTGAGTGGAAGAGCCCAAGGTGCTCTCACACAGGGAGGCGGAAATAGCAGGTGGCACCGATGAGGTGTGAGCCAGTGCTTCCAGTTGCAGTTGGAGCAGGAGCTGGCAGCTGGCACTTACCAGTGTCCAAAGGACGTAGATTGTGAAAAGTGCTATAGTGAGTGCTATGAGTCCGATGGCCTCCAGCCGGCTGTTGAACTGCAGGTGGTCCTGGGCGCCGCGCAGACACAGCCAGCCCGAGATGGCCGCCAGTGGAGTGATGAACAGGAAACACACCATGTCACAGAACAGCGTCCTCTTCTCATTGCGGGGCCCAGGGTCCTTCAGCCACTGCGGGAGGGACAGGACAAGGGGGTCAGGGGGTGGCAGGCAGTGTGCACGGTGTCACTGTTGGCCAGACAGCCAACACAAAATAACAGACACAAAGACACACATATACACACACAAAAAGTAACCCCTTTATTCTGGGACAGGCCTCTTTTATCCACTTTAGCAACCAGTGCATACATTTGTGTCAAACATACATTGGTCAGTGAGGCTGTCACTTTCTACTCAACAGCATAGGATTGATAGGTTTGCAAAAGCTACAGTATTAGTAACGTTTATAATTGTAAGGCACCTGCATTATCAATTCTACATTCTAATCTCTTTTTCTCAAGACAGCCAAGGACGTAGCGTTTTTCTCCCATGCAGGCTGTTAACACTCCCTACAGCACGGTGCTCTCCCCTGCACTGTGCAGTCTGGGCAGATGTGCCTGACTCTAAATAAACCTTCTCCAAAATGGAACCAGACTGTGTCAAGTCTAGGTTTAAGAACTAACAAAGGAAATGGAAGAGCAGCTGTGGGGCAGGTGCAGGGGAAGGCAGTGGTGAATGCAGAAGCTCCTGGGCTCTCCTCTGGATCACTGAGGAGCAGGCACTGCAGGAGGTCAGTTCAGTAAAGCCTTGCTTAGTAAGGATCTGATAGATCTTGGACTGAGCTTCAACAGAAACACACCCAGGACTCTGTAACTGGTGAAGGGGCTGTGCGAAACAGGGGCACTGGGGTCTGCAGCAAGGCCGAGCTACAAGAGCATCTGTCCCAAATCTAGCCCTCAGGTTCCTTTGCTTGTGAAGCTCTAAAATGCTGTGATTCTCCCAATCTCCAAATGTTCCCTTCTTTTGGGAGTCCTGATTTGCTTCCAGTGTGGGTTCATTTTAGATACTTAACTTCAGCAACAGCAATTGTTCTATTTTCCTGGGATATGCTATTTTCAGCCTTTCCTTTCCTTTTTTAGATTAGCAAGAAGCAATTCTGTTCTTACAGATACCGAATTGTTACAGGACATCTTTACTGGGATCTGTGTTTGCTGGGCTGCAGATTCTTCCTTCTTCCCTGCACAAAGATGACTGCCTCCTTCAAGATGTTTTAAATTTTATTTCTAAATAAAACTTGGGAGAATATTATTGAAAATAATAGGCAGAGCAGGGAAGGGACTATCAGGGCCTGGGCTGTCAGGCCAGTCAGACACATCCTGCTGCCAGACTTGGAGTACAATACCTGCTTTGGAACAGACATCTTGAGAAGGGACCCATCTGAGAACCCCGCACACAAAGCTCCTTTCCTGCCTTGACACCACCATTTAAGCAGCAATACAGAAGAGGTGGTGGCACGGATGCAAGAAATTCCTGACACCTCAGCACAGGTAACCTGAGGACATGGCTGGCACACAGAGAGAGTGGGCCAGAGGGGAGCAGGGCAGGGGGTACACGGGAAAGTGCAGATTTAACTGCAGCAGGAATGTTCAGTGAGACAAAGCAGAAGGGTAAGGATGGGACTGGAAGCACAGCCAGCTGTTGTGGAAATGGGAAAGCAAAGGGGGAGCTGGCAAATCCAAGCATGGAACTGGGGGGCAGCTGGGCTGGTTAGAGCCCCAGGGGCAGCAGGTTCTGCACCATTTGGGATGGGACACTGAGCTGGTCACCAGCACAGGAGAGGATGCTGCAGAGACAGGTATGAGCCTGGCCAGGAATTTCAGCTGAGAGAACTCATAATCACAATATTTTAGGGATGTGACCTGAATCATCTGAACACTCCTGTGCTCACAGTCAAGGAACTTTCATTGATTCTAAAGCCATTTGGAGCACAACTTGATGAGCAGACAGCCAGAAGAAAACCTCAAAGAATCATAGAATCATTAAGGTTGGGAAAGTCTTCCAAGATGATCAAGTCCAACCATCAGCCCAGCATCACCTCCAAACCACGTACTCAAGTCAGCCACACATTTTCTCGACACTTCAAGGGATGGTGACTCCACCGCTGTCCTGGCAGCCTGTTCCAATGCCTTTCAATGAAGAAACAACCCTTTCAATGAAGAAATTTTCCTAATATCCAACTTAAATCTCTCCTGGCACACCTTGAGGCCATTTCCTCTCATCATGTCCCTTGTTCCCGGGGAGCAGAGCCCAATCCCCACCTGGCTGCCCCCTCCTCAGGGAGTTGTAGAGAGCCAGAAGGTCCCCCAGAGCCTCCTTTTCTCCAGGCTGAGCTCTCACAGCTCCTCCAGTTGCTGCTGACCCTTCCCCTTCTCTGGACACACTCCAGCACCTCAGCATCTTTCTTGGAGAAAGGGGCCACCCCAGGATTTGAGGTGGGGTCTCACCAGTACCCAGCACAGGGGGATGGTCACAGCCCTGGTCCTGCTGGCCACACTATGTCTGGTACAGCCAGGTGTCACTGGCTTTCTTGGCCACCTGGCTCATATCAGCCACTACTGAGCAGCACCAACAGGTCCTTCTCCACTGGGCAGCTTTCAGAGCAAGCAGAACTGTCATTTGGACAGGAGCTGGGAGAAGGGAGGCAAACCTGCAGGTGCCCCCTTGCATGGCTCTGAAGAGGAGATCAGTGTGAGGAGCTGCATGGGGATGATAAGGACCACACATGCAGTCTGAGAAGCCCTGGGAGGAAGTGAGGGTGGGCAGCAACTCACTGTGCTCCCCTACACAGCACCTCCTGGGCAGCCCCAGTGCTCAAACCCAGCCACATGCCAGGCTCTCCCCAGCCCAATCAGGACAGGGTTGTCTGGTGACACAGCACTCAGGTGAGTGCCACATCACCCCATCTGCACCAGATCCCTTCTAGCAGCAAGCCCAAAGCACCCCATTCCCTGCAATAGGACATCCTGGGGCACTTTTGACCCTTGTACAATAAGTTGCTCAGGCAGATAGGTATTTTACTGCATCTTAATTCTATCTGTACTCCTTGTGACTTTTGAAACTCCTTCCTCCTTCCCAAGATGGGAACCAAACATGTAAAGGCAGGAAGCAAATGAATTTCCTTTTGAAGTAGTTGATTAACTTTGCCAATATGCACTGACACAGTAAAAAAAAAAATGGAACACAAAAAGCCACTCTAATGGCACAGCATTTCTGGCACGTGCATACGAACTTTAAATAAACCTTGCAAACAACCCATAAAGTGGTCAGGCAGATTAAAAAAAAATTTGTAGGGAAAACTATCAAGTAAGCATGGTAGAGCAACAAAAGTACAACTTGGTCTTCTTTCAGCAGCTTCCACACTGCAATCATGTCTGAGACTGAAGAGGCAGAGCTGGCTGCTTGCTGCCCATTGGGCTATGAGCTGAGTCCTAGAGACTGCTTGAAACAGCTTCTCTCTGCTTGTGTGATAGAATTCTGGGTATAACCATATTTCTTTATCCTCCAGCAAGATCCTGAGGCTGTCCCAGATACTGGGATCAGCAGGGTTGTGGAAGGGAGCTCATTTCTTAGAGCCACAGCAGCACTTTGGGATGATGAGAAGCTGGCCTTTGGGTGCTGCAGTGTCCATGAAGCCTGGTGATGGGAGGCAGGAGAGGAGCAGGCAGTAAAAGGATCAGGACATCATCAGCTCCTCTGGAAGCCAAGAGCAGAGCTCAAAGCATACCAGAGCAGTCCCCCAGCCTGTTCATCCCAGCACCTGCTGCTCCATATCTCAGGGCTGGGCTACATTCTGCCCCTGGGGACCAAGGGGAGTGGACAGAAGAGCACCCTTTCCCAGCAGCAGTCAGTACCTTACAGTCTGTCTGGGGTCTTACAAATGGCTATTTTAAAAATCAGCTTTCACTGATTTGTACATCTGACTTACCTCATGTGGCTAAGTGTCCACGGCTGTGAGCTGTCAGCCCATTTCATAAACCCATCACGTGCAGCACTCAGTGCAGCACAGGCTTGGCACTGCAGGGACCAGCACATGCTTGGGTTTCTCCCAGCCTTGCATCTGGACCACTCACTCCAGTGGGCACAAATCAGGACCCACCTCAGCAGCTGATCCTGCCAGAGTGCCCCATGTGCTTCACAGCTACAGCACAATGCAAGCCACAGCACTGCACAAGTATGTGGCTGCATTATGAAACATCTCTCACGTGCTTTCTGCCCACCAAACAGGTACCCTGTGACTTCTCAGGTGCCTGCTGATTTCTCTTCCACTGTTGACCTGGTGCCTGGCTATGAAAACCAGTAAAAAACACAGCCTTGATCACAGCAGCACTATTAGCCCTGTCCCAGTCCTGAGAAACATGCTGAATAAAAAATAACAGCTTCAGATGAGGGACTGTCACATTCCCTTCTCCGGGCCTGCACCAAAACCTTTTTGCAGGCTATCAAGCCTCATGGGCAGCCCCAGCAGGATGGTCGTTCCCTTTGCCAAGGTGGGAAGGAATATTTTCAGACACAATACCCAGAGTTCAGGAAGCCAAGACCCAGAAATGCCCCCAGCCCCACAAGCAGAGCAGTTAAATGCAAAAGGACAAAGCTGCCCCTCCTCATCCTCCTTTCCCAACTGTCACTGATGCTCCACAAACCTCCACAAACCAAATCTCTCCTTGTAGGGGCATTAAAGCCTTCCTGATGCCCTCAGTTGCTGGGCAGCACAGAGCTCTGGGCTGACCCAAGGACAGCAAGCAATCAAGAGATTCAGGAGCACTAGAAATGAAGGACAGAAGAGGAACTGACCCAAACAGTGCTACAGCTCACTGGGACACTTTCCTCCAGAGCAGCAGGTGCTTCCATGGTTGGTGTCACCAGGGTAAATGCCACACCACGACACATGCAAATACAGGATCACTGCACCACCAGCAGCTGCACCCCAGAGAAAGCACAGACAGGGCCCAGACAGCACAGACAGGGCTGGACAAAGTGCTGAAGACAGACATGTAAGGAAGACACTGGTGCTGGTGGGTGCTAAGGGTGCAGGGATTAAGCATTCCAAGTTTTGGCCCCAGAGATGCCACTGCAGCTTGTAGAGCAGTGCCAGAGATTGCACAGAGAAGTGCCAAGAGAGTCTCATGCTGGATCTGAGAAAGGATCTTCAGACAGTAAATGCAAGTCAAGACATAAAGGAAAAAATTAGAGAAGTGGGAGCTCAGCTGGAATCAAAAGGAATTTATTTTTCACTACATCCAGCAGTCTAACAGAGGCATGCACTGAGCAAGGAGAGAGACGTGCTGGGGAAGGGTAGAGGAGCACAGATCAGACAACCATGCCATGAATTCAGCAGAAGAGTTCGAGGAAAGCAAAGGGAAAAGTCTGTCTGTGACAAAGATAAGGCTGAAGGAAGGGTGGGGGAGAGCTTATATCACAGCTCAATTCTCTGAACAGGAGTGGAGTGGGGGCAGTGAGCACTGCACTGTGTCCACAGGCAAAACTTCTTTCCCTCACAACAAGATCAGGAGTAACACCACAATTCCTGCCAGCAAACCTCCCTTTGCATGTGCCAGGGACATCTCTGCAGCACCTCCCACAGCCACAGAGTAGCAGGAGACTCAGGAGACAAAGCAGAAGGACTGCAGGTGACAGACTTATGGGAGGTTTCCCCTACTCCAGCACGACCCACACAGTAAAGCAACATATCAGGGAATTTCAAACACATTACTTTGCATGTGACAGTGCATTTGAAAGTTGTACTTTCAAGAGATAAAAAAAAATCCACTGAAATATATAAAATATCCAGTTTAAGTGAATCAAAAGTATTAGCAATCACTGAAAAGTAACCCTCTTTAATAAAAATCACACCATAAACCCAAAGAAAAACAGTAGGAGCAAAAACCTGTCAGGCTTCTGTACAGTACAGCATCCTTGGAAGGAGGAGCTGTTTTGAGGACAGGCAAAGCAGTACACAAGGATCACTAAAGCTGCCCATTTATAAATAAAGCTGCTAATACACACATTGCTGGAAAACACCAGGCACTGAAGGCATAGAAGCAAAATTTCCTTGGGGCTCCCTCACAAGACTTGAGTGCAAGGATTAAAATAGAGGAACAAAAGGTGTGGCTGGACTGCTCCAACAGTGACTGGTTCACCAGAGTAATTTTTTTTAATTAATGAGATGTCTTAAACGGGTTTTACTTTTATAAAGGTATTAAATGCTAGCAGAAGTATTATGAACAGGTCCTGCATTATATTCATTAGCTTTTAGCATGAAGAAGTGTTGACTTTCAACTTCCCAATAATTTTAGCGAAGCCTCTGCACCAGCAGTGTGTGCTCACTCTCAGAGCAGAGACCTGAAACCTCCTGGTTCCTCACCCCAGTATTTACATGATGTAATATGAACAAAATAACACCCTTCCTCTGGAATATGGAGTGATCTTTGCTGGGACTGAACAGCTGCTGCTCTGACACCTGCTTGACCATGCTCTGGAGAGCAAAGGTACAGACACTCCCTGAAGAAGAATTCTGGGCAGTAACTGGGCATTTATTAGAATGATATTATTAGAAC
Organism: Malurus cyaneus samueli; assembly: GCA_009741485.1. Taxonomy (NCBI): domain Eukaryota; kingdom Metazoa; phylum Chordata; class Aves; order Passeriformes; family Maluridae; genus Malurus; species Malurus cyaneus. Next base: position 3,471,122 of record CM019235.1, on the reverse strand, counting down.
AAAGAAGAAAGTACCTCCTCCAGGAAAGCTGTGTGAGCTGCAACTTACAGTTCAAACACTTCATCTAAATATCAAATGCCAAAATCTTACAGGGAACACAGAAAATATTTTTGCCCTTTTAGACTATGCCAGTCATGTTGGCTGGAGTGTCATGGAGTCAGATCACTTCCCGTAAACATAAGGATGCACATTAAATCAACAGTCATGCAGGAAAATCAAGTATTGGAAAACCATCCCTCTCCAAGGCTTGGCCATTTTGTTCTCTGCTAGGGACATGTTCCTCACTTAAGAGCCCTGGTCCCCAACCCTCTTGTGATGGAGACCACTTGAGAGCTGAGCAGAAGCCATTCTGTCCTCTCACCATGAAGACTACACTGTAACACAGACGGACAACAGGCCTGAAGTAAAAATAAGGCAATTTTGGTCATGGCGTTTCCTGGCTTCCAAGAACTCAGGAAGTTTACACAGAAGGATTCTGAAGGATTTTCAAAACCACTGGGCAAAGTCAGTTCTTAATGAGGCTGATGGTCCCTTCCCAGAGATCTGCTGTGCTGACCAGTGACCACTGCAGCCACCATGACCAGCTCTAAGTCTCCTGAGGCTGGAAAGGCAGGATAGAGCAGAGCAAACAGCAAGAGCTGCTTTCTCCTCAGAGGTCCAACAGCAGCAGGTAGAGCATGTTACCAAATTCCCTCCTGCCTAGGCAACAGCAAAAGAGAAACTAGAATGCTTTCACACTTGGAACAGACCCTTTCATCAACACCACTGCCATGCAGCATGCCCCCAGTCCTAGTCTTCACCCATTTATTCTCTGCTCTTAATTTCCATTTTGATTTCCCAGCTTTACTTGGTGAGCAGTGGATTTTTATCAGGGCTCCTCAACAGCACACTCACCACAAACATCACTTCCCCCCAAGTTTCAAAACACTCCCCCATCCCCCCACCCCCAACCAAGAGGCTGAGAACTTCCCAGATAAGATGGCTGAGGGAATGGGACATTTTCAAATGACTTGGCAGCCTCTTTCTCCAGCACTCGTCTCAGAGACGGAAGAACAACTGGAGGATGACACTTCCCAAAAGTATTAGGTGAAGAGCTGCAGCCTGGTCTGGTGTGGGGATGAGATTTCACCAGACTGCAGGCAGAGTATTAATGGCAAGTGCCAGCCAGCTGGCCGAGGGGTTATCAGCTCCTTTCAAAGGAGCTCTGCTACCAAAGAGCACTTCCCAAGGCAGTCACACTCGGTCAGTTGACCTCTAAGTGAACAAAGCCCCAGCAAACCTCACAGGGAGAAGCACACTCACTGTCACTGCCTCTGCCCAGCAGACTGAAGTGGTGCAGGAGCTCAGAGTGGCTGTAATAGCTCCCAGGAAAATGAGAAACCGAACTGCAGGACATCCCCAGGCAAGAATCAGGTTTATAGCATGGTGGAAGTAATGCAACAAAACCAGGTGGTCTTTCCATGCAGGTGAGCCATTTTGCTCAGGCAGGAGCCCTCCAGGCACGGTGTGGCAGGCACAGAGCACACTGCTGATCAGCACAGCACACTGCAGCACAGCACCCCATTGCCCAGGGAGACACTGCTGGCCCCAAGCAAGGGCAAGGGCAGTCTGCTACCACAGCATGTATTAAGTAGGCTATTTGCTGCTTTCCAAGCCAGGGAAAACTTCATTGCCCCTGAGCTGCTGGCAAGGGAACTGCTCTGGGGCTGCACCATGAAGGCCAGCTCTGCAGCAGGGATCATTCTCACCAGCTACCTGCAGACCTTTCGTCAGGTGCCTATCAGGCACTTCAGGTAAGTTATTCCCCTGGCAGACACCTCAACAGGGCAGATCATCCCTACACTGTGCTCACAGACACTCCCAAAATACCAGAAGTAACAAATCACTGGAATCCCAAAGTCTTTGCCAGCTGAGAGTAATGGCTCAAGGAATCTATTCCTCTCTGAAAAATACAGTGGCCGTTCTCCTGTATTTGAGGGTCATTACATGCTGCCCACCCATCACCTCTCAGCACTCACAGTTTCCTTGTTGATAACCATACCCATACAGGATCTAGTCCGGAGAGGCTATTCACAAATCTCAACAAGAATTAAAATGGATTGTCCTGGAATGTTCATTCACCCACACTGGAGTACAGACAAGACTTTCCTGTCCCACTCTCTCAGCAAGCTCCTCATGCCAGCTGGAGGCACAGAGCTGGTGTCACAGGAGAAACTTCTCCAATACACACTGGCCTTCGAGCTTTTATCTGAGTGTGCAGTTTTCCAAGCCTATACTTGTTACGAGGTGCTACAGTATCTGTGAAAGATGGCTAAACACACTCCCACATGTTTGCTTCTAGACAGGAATACTTTACCCAGCTCTTTAGCTAAAACATCTGAGACTTGCACTCACAACTTGGCCCACATAAGCCCTAGCAAGCTCACTGTCCCTGGGCTTGCCTACGCTGTGTCCTCAAAGCCAAGATACAGCCCTTCTTAAATGTTTTAAAGCAGCATTCTGCAACCTCTGAAACAACCATTTGATACTGGCTAAAGTGCCATTTTACATTTTAGCAACAAGGAGAGAAGCAGTAAGACCTCAACAGCAGTAACCACTGAAGTAATGCTCATACAAATTGCTGTGCTAGATACATGCTTTGGGGTAGCACTGTAGGCTAAAGACTCCCCCTGTCTGGGGCTGCCAAGTTAATCACAGTCAGTTGCAAGTTAAATATTAAAACTTAACATCCATTTTGCAAACTGATGCTTGAATTCTTCCTCAGTTGGTGGACTCTTTTCCACTCCAAAGTTGGGAGGAGATGGGAGGAGATGAGAAATTGAGCTGGGGACTGTGGAAGGCAGGAGGGAACAAAAATTTTTTCCAGAGGGAGGTGAGAAGAAAAAGGAAACAACCTTTGCAATTAATGTGAATGGAAACTGAGATGTGAAAAGCAACTTAGAATTCCAGTTGTGACTCAGTTTTGACCTAACCAACGGGGCAAGTGGAAGGAGAGAGAGGACAAGAGCAGTAACCACTACAAATCCCAAATAACCCTGCCTCCACACACACCTGGTGGCAGGCAGTGAGTGACAAACCTCCGACAGCCCACAGGTAACAGGAGCCTGTTGCTAAGAATCAGCTCCCAGACCTCCCACTCCTCCCACTGCAGATGGCACAGGAATGCTGGTCTCCCAAAACTGTTATGTGTAAATGCCCAGCTGCAGACTGACGCTTCTCTGCAGTTGCACAGCGTATTGAAAGAACCCCCAAGCCAAGCCAGCAGCACACTGACACTGGGAGAGCGCACACAATTTCAGACAGATTAAACCATCTTCTAAACAAACCCTCAAGCCTTTTGCATTGTACCTCACTGGTTTACTTATTCCTCCTTTGGGATGTACACTTGAACTCTGAGGTCGGAGTTGAAGAGTCTGGTCCATGCTGCCTTTGTTCCCAAAACAAAAACACCCAACCCACCAGCCAGAGCCTGGGAGGCTGATGGACCAATCAAGATCCTGATCCCCCTATGGGCACTACAGAGGAATGTAAGGACCAGCTGAGCCCTGTCCTGTTTTCTCCTTCAGCTGGGAGGAGCACAGAGCAGTAGGAAGGAGCAAGGGCCAAAGGCTTTGAAGCACACATCAATACTAGTCATGGGAAGGCAGGTCTTTCATAAACAGTATCAGCAATCACCACATCTCATTTTCAGAACAGAACATCACAAAGAAGGCACATGCAAGAGTGCTGCACTAATGCAACAATGTGAGATAAGATTAAAACCAGCAGCAAAAGAATATTTATGAGAACTTCGTATTTCAGTCAGTCATGTTGTGACAGATGCATTTTGATGGTCAGGCATTAAAGCACAGCTATAAACAAAGTGCAGCTGGCATTTGGGCAGGTCACAGGTAGAACATGCCCCAGACACCACTACTGCATGTTTGCAACTACATCACTTGGTCTGATAGGGCACTTGATCTCTCCAAATAGATTTTTCTTTGTGAGTATGAAGGTACTGCGAGAAGGAGGAGAGAGCAAGAACTACAAGAACAGCAGGGCAACCAGTCACTTTCTCTCAAATGATGTGGAAATAAAAACGAAGCAGGAAGAAAATGGTACCTCTGTCAAGGGTCTTGGTCTTCTCTCTACAACAAATTCTGTGTGGCAGAGCTCACAGTAACTTGTGTTGGAGGAGGATAACCATTTTTCCAGGCAGCTCTTGTGCACGGTGCCCAGTGTTCCTGTGCAGTCACATGGGGAAAGCAGTCCCTCCCCATTTCCACCTTCATGACAGATTCGACAGATGGGACCATCACTAAAGAGGCAGAATGAGAGACAAACAGAATGAAATCACAGTCAGAGCAGGCAGAACAACACAGCCACAGGGTCTGGTCCCACCAAGCCCCAGAAAGGCACATGCACGGCAGGCCGGACATGGCACACCATGCTAGGAGCCTGCTGCAGCAAGAAACCAGTCTCAGGACCATGGAGGTGCTCAGGACATTTCATTTCAGGTCATTTAAAATCTGAGAGCCCCACAACAACAAGAGAAGATGGGACATCAGCCCTGGCCAGCTCAGCTGGTCCCAGAATTGACTGCAGCTCACCTGCCACTGTCCCCAGCTCTGCTCACAGTGGGCAGGGGCAGACACTGGACCCAACACTAAGTGCCTGAAGCACTGATGGAAATCCAGAAGCCCAAAGTGAAGCCAAATGACCCAGAGTAGTCACAGCATGCCTCAGCCACCTGCAGCCACTCGAAAGATTGGCAATCAGTCACATTCACCAGATCACCTCCCCACTCTCAGCCCACCTCAGCTCTGCAGCCTGGGCTGAGCAGGAACTGTGCAAGGAACAGCAATATCTCAAGACACAACTGCACTGACCCTGGAAGCTCACCTCTCCCACATATTTCACAGCAAGCAGGCACCTACACCAAAGTCTCAGCATACAAATCCTCTGCCCATCACTGCAAAGTAAGTCTCCAGCATCCCATGGGCACACCCTCCCCACATCAATAACCACTCTGCAGTGTTGGGCCTCTCAAGTGGCTGCAGAAACGCTTTGGTGCTCCAGCAACACCTCCTTGGCCATGAGTTTTAACTACAGAATCACAGAGAACCTCACAGACCTCACAGCATCAGAGATACCTATCAAGGAAAGCAGTATTTTCAGAGACACTTGCAACCTTCCCCACAGGAGGCCTGCACTGCTCATCGCACTCAAGCCATCCATCTGTTCCCAAGATGTTCCTCACGCCTTCAGCTGGCAAGACTGACTGTGAACAATTAGTGCTACACCTTTCTCTAGAGCAGTTTGCTCAAAGCCCCAGCCAGCCTGGCCTGGAACACTTACAGGGGTGGGGCATCACAGCTATCCCAAGGCACAGGCTCCTTAGCAGCCCTGTGCCATTATGCCAGCCCCATGATGAGGATGTTTGGGCTCCCTGGGAAGCCCCAAATGGCTCTAGACACCAAAGTTTGCTATTCTCAGCAGTTCAGTACATCTCTTCAGCATTCTTTGATCACTGAGATAGAAGGAACAAAATTATTTAGGAACACAATGCTGGACAACAGAAGCCATGGCCAGGGCTGCCTTCCCCGGATTATGGAAACCAGGCCCTCGCTATTTCACTTCCCACCTTCCAACCAGCCTTTTCTTTCACACAATTTTACATCCAAAGCTGTCCAGATTTGGGGGGTGGGAGAGAGGGTGAGAAAGGAACATCTTAATTTCAAAGACCCTATTGTACGTCCTCTTGAAATCCAGTGAGCGGTATCAGCTATCAACTTTTTCTATGTACTGCTGACAGAGCAAAAGCCACACTGAATCCATATCACAGATGACACTTCACTGCTATTCTGACTTCAAAAAACCCCACCTGGCTGCCAAAGGTTGTTGGATTGCAACACAACAATCAGAGCAAGCACTTAGTAATCTTCAAAAGCAGCAGCACCACTTCCATGAGTTTGCACAGAAAGCAAGAGTGAGGCATGGAAGCACAGTTCAAGGAAAAGGAGCACACTGGGAAAAAAGGTTGGTGGGACACGAAGGAAAGAAAAGAGCCAGCAAGAAAATGCATGTCACCCCACTAAAGGAGAAGCAAGATTCCTCTCTTTGTGTGCCACAGAAGAGCTCTACCACTTTCAATTCACTATTTAGCTGATTTCATCCCAATTGAACTTTTATTCATATTCAGGGCTGTGAAGCAATTTACACTCAATGTACACCATCCCCTTCTCTCTGCCAAACATCACTGTTGAACGACTGACTTGTGTTCTCTCCTCCTTTTCACACCTTTTATTTAGGGGACTCCTTCAGCCAGGACAATCCCTGCAAAAGGTGCAACAGGAGTCTGGGGAGGTGGTGGAAACTTCATCCTCAGAGATTCTGGAAACTGCATCAGACAAGGCTCTGAGCAGGTTTGCTCTAAAACGAGGTTGGATCAGATGTCCTACAAATTCTCTTCCAATCTGAATTCTTTGATGATTTGGTAACATTTATTGCCATAAAATGCTGTATCAGAACAGCAAAAGTACAGCCCACACACAGAGCCCTAGTGACAGGGACAGACAACCCACTCAAGCCTCCAGTGCTCTCATGCATCTGTCATTTCCTAAGAAAAGCATCTGTAAGATATTTCATCCATTCTCTTCCTGTTTGAGAAGTTTCATATTCCCAGCACATTACTATAACCTTGGCTACCAGTAAACAATTCAAAAAGAAAAAACTGCTGACAGTGTGTGAAAAAATAATTCTTATCAGACTTTGTTTTCCTTCCTTCCCCTGCCGGGTGGGGGGCCCAGTCACACTCCCACATGATACACACTCAGACACAGTTTTCCAGCAGGCTGTAGACACCATATCAGTAATTCAACATTCCAGTGCAGTCACACTGCTCAGGGCATTGCTCTGCTAAGTGCTGGTGACAAGGAAGAGACTGAAACCCACCAGCACAAAAAGGAATGAACTTATGTCCATGTACAAACACAAGGAATCCTGTTGGGGTTTTTCAAACCTGTGTTTCCAGGCAGTTTTCCCACAAGATTACTGCACCTCCACAAGTTCTAAGAGGTTAAACAACTTCTCACCCAGCCTATCTATTGCCAGAGAGCAAGCCCAGCTCCCTTCACATTTTTATTGACCGACCCCAGCTGTGCTGGATGCAGCAATTATGTTAGTTTCTATTCTCATCCAGCTTCCCTGCATCCCTCCCCCATGTCTGCAATCACTGCTTTCCCATCCCATAAATGTTTGACCAAATTCATTGAAAAAAAATAACAGCTGTTCAGACAGGATTTCTGAACACAAAATATGACAGCTCTCGGTAGCTGGACTGAATAATGCTGCCAAATGTCCTCTGCTCTGGAAGCTGCTCAAAATTCATGTCAACAAGTCACATCAGAAGAAGTCTGAGCCAGTGAAGCTGCCATGTGTCCCCACTAGCAATGGCTGGATGCTGTAGTTCCTGCAACACAAACACCCTCCCCTCCCTGCGGCTGAAGATCAACACCACGCCTTTACTCCATGGACGTTCCTGGAACAGAGGCTGTGCTCCCCTTCCAGCCCTTGAGCAGCTCACTGCCCTGCGAGGCTGTGACAGCAGCACACGGCGAGAGGTGCCCATGCCCACCTCGCCCACAGTGGCCACCTCTGGGGCTTCCATGGCAACCCCAGGCCACCAGCACATGGGACAGCGGGAGCCCCGCGGAGGGCACACGCCTGGGAACCATCTGGCTCTCGAGGATGCACACTCAGCACTCTGCCAGAATTCTTCACAGAACAAGAGTTTGTCGTCCCGCTGCTGCCCCAAGGCACCAGAGAAGGGGAAGAGTCCCGTCCGTGCAGCAGCTCACCTCTGGGTGCCCAGCGCCTTGATGACCGTGGAGAGGAGCCGCCCGTCCTTGGCGGTGACCTGGGTGATGTACTGCGGGCGCCCGATGTCCGAGTCCTCCACCGACTTGGAGAGGGCAGCGCTTCCCGGGCAGTCGCACAGGGAGCCGGGGAGGTGGCAGCAGTCGCCTGTCGTCATGGCAACTCCGGGCCCTGCTGTCCCGGGCCCGGCACCCGGGAGACCTGCAGGGACAGCACGGCAATCAGGAGCGGAGCCCTCAGCGCCAACCCCTCCGCTCCTCCAGCCCCGCTCCTGCTGGCAGCACTCCAGGGCCCCCACAGAATCGCATTCTGCGATCTTCTGTCCCCTTTAATAGGCTTTATGAGGCTGCCTTACCAGAAAATTAAGGCCTCCAAGTGTTCTACTTACATAACTTACCATCAGAATTGCAAATTTGTCTTTCTCAGAGAGAATTCCTGATAACCGCCCTTTAACCTGATGAAGCCTTTCAAACTGAATGTGCTGACACAGAGGTGGGGAAGGCAACCAGAAGGCCCATGGGCCTGTGATGTTCTGGCTAGAGCCATCCTGAAAACTTATATTCATCCTCTCCATAAACAGAGCAAAGTTTCACCTGGTCAGGACACCTAAACCAGTTTATGTGGCTGGGTTCAGGGAGGCCCTTAGCTGCTTTCAGGAGCTTTCTGAGCACTTGAAACTCTATCCAAGCCCAAAAGGCTCCCCCACACCATCTCTGGTCTTTTTTCTCCTTATTGTTTTACAGAAATGTACAGGCTTCCATTTCTATATCCCCTGTGGTAAATCCCAACAGTGAATGTGGGACATAAACCTCCCAAAAGCACTGAAAATCCTCCCTGGCAAGGGCAGCAGGCCAGCTTGCCTCCTTTCCCTTTCAATTGCTCAGACCAATAATGATTTTTACAAGAGCCACATGCAAACAGCAAAGCATACCAGCACATTTTCAGCAAATATCCAGCAAAAAGAACACATGGAACAAACAGCAAATGCAAGAACTGGAGAGAAGATGCAGAGAAAAGTCCAACATGGTAAAAACTAGGTGCCGCCTCTGATGAGCCACATGTGGACAGGAGAGCTCTCTGCCTTTGAGGAAAGGCAGCAGATCACCCAAGCTGCCAGAAACAGCCAAATTCTGCCCTGGCAGGGGGTACCTCAACCCCAAAATCAGGCATGCTCTGCAGATTCAGAAAAATCCTACTTTTCTCAATTGCCTTTAACCTGATCCCTGAGAGACAGCTGTGCAGAAATAAAGAGCTGGGGTTACAGTGAGTCACAAGCTGAACACAATCCAACAGCATCGCACTGCTGGTAAAACCAAAATCCCTGTGTCTGTAAACAGGACTGCCTTATGTAAGGCACGCACAGTAATCCCTGTGCGCCAGCACTGCTGGGATCAGAGCTGGAATGCTGCCTCATCCTGGTGACTGGATTTCAAGAAGAAACAAATGCATAAAAGAAGTTCAAATGAAAGCAAGGAAAAGGAAAAAAGGGGAGAAATTAAAAGAAATAAAATAACTCCATCCTCAAAGAAGAAATATGAAAATAATTAGGTTTGTTAAATTTAGGGGGAGTGGGGGTAATCTGCAATCTTTGCCTCCTGGAGGTAGGAACAGGCAGATAAACCTTCCCCATCCCATCCAAGGAAAGGTTTTTTAGTTTTGAGATCTCTGCACAACATTCCCATGAAACTGCAGTACTGTCAGGTTCAACTAAGCCAAAATCTAACTAAAATAACTAAAGAAAATAAGGGCTTGATCCTGGTTGGAGGCTTGACCACACTACAGAGGAAAACAAAAAGCCAGTACAAGAACGTGATCCTTGAAGCCCTGAAAACACTGATCTGGGTAAGCACAAGTGTCTTGGAAATTAAGAAACTCTCACACAACCAAGGGCATCATCTTCCAGGATAGCTTCCTTCATATACATGCGTTCAAGAGGGTGACAGACCTTCACTGCTGTCTCAGCATCAGATGCCAACTTTGGCAGCATCCCCTCACTTTACAGAATAGTTTCCAATTTCTAATAGAAGACTTTCTAATCTCTTTATTAAAGCTGCACTTCACAACTATCTGTAATCATTTGTATCTGAGCAGGAATAAGCTTGAGCTTATGGGCTGGTCAATCCTCTTCAAAACAAACGTGAATCTTTTCATCAACTTAAAATTGAATTTCATAGACTCAGCCTCTCTCTCCACCTGTTCAAAGAGCACACAGAGTTAGAGCTACTTTTCTTATTTCTCCTCTTCAAAACAAAGGCTACAAAGTCTCCAACTTCAAGCAGCAGTAAGATGATAAATGCTATCGGAATGACTTAAATCAGCTGTTCTGCAAGTTCAGGAGTTCTTTCAATTTTAACAACCTCTTAATGAAACAATCATGAGAATATATATGCTTTTAATAAAAAGGTCTGTTCCATTTGTTCGGCCAAAATGTTGTTTATTTTAAAGTCCAGAGGAAAAAAGGTCCATTCTGTGTATTGGAATAAAACTGCCCTCACTGACTGTGTCCTGGGAGTATTTATACTGAGGCTCTTTGTGTTCCACATCTGACAGACACAGGCAGCCCTATTGCCTTGCCCTCGCAGCCCTGCTCAGGCTGGAAGGGAATGGCTACCCTGTGGTTTTTCAGGAAATGCATGGGTTTCTGTTATGAGTTATTTGGCGTTTCCTTGTCAGGGTCCAGCCCAGGGTGGAACCTGAAGTCACTGCTTTCATATCTGACTCACACCATTCAGCAAATACAAAGGAAAAGCAGCAAGATTTTCATGGTTAATGAAGAAGTAACTGAAATCCAAAGATAACATCTGCAGTGCACTCAGGTTCCAATTCCATACCCAGTGGAATAAGAACCATGGTGTACAGCCAAGTCAGTCCCTTTCCTGATCCCTGAAGGACCAGCTCATCAGCACACAGCCTTCTCTCACAACTGTCAACAGCTCATCCAACCCAACCCAGTGCTCACAGAATCATGCAGGCTGCAAACAGCCTTTGAGATCATTGAGTCCAACTCAATGCTCCTCCAGGACTGCCAAGCCCACCACTAACCCATGTCCCCAAATGCCACATCCACATAGCTTTTAAAGCCCTGCAGGGATGGTGACTCCACCAGTGCTCTGGGCAGCCTGTGCCAGTCTGAATACCCCTTCCTTGAAGGAATTTTTTCAGCCTAAACCTCTCCAATACAACTGGAAGTTGTTTCCTCTCATCTTGTTGCTCGTTACCTGGGACAAGTGACTGATCCCTACCTGGCTGCAGTCTCCTTCCAGGGTCCCCCGTGAACCTACTTTTCTGAATACCCAGCTTCCTCAGCCACTCCTCATCACATTTGTGCTTCAGCCCCTTCCACAGCTCATTTACAGCAGAAACATCAAAATCCCAAGGTCAGAAACAAGACCCAAACAACTGGTTTAAACCACACACTGGTTTTTTTTCTAAGCACCTGTGATTTCTGAGCTAATTCCTTGGGGATATATTTCCTGTCCACATTTAAAAAATAAGTCTTGGAAACACTAGGTTTATTATCAACATCCCTTTTGCTGCCACAGTTAGACATGAGCAAATGAACCAGAAATCTCTTCCCAGCAACATTTTGCATACTAAGCTTCTGAGCAGATCCAGAACATAAAGGGCTGAGTTTGTAGACAGTACTCAAATTGAAGAAAAACAAACCCTGTTTGTGTAAAGTTGGCTCAGAAGAGCAAGTTCTGCACTAGAATTCCAAAACTCAAACACATGCAGCAAAATGAGCCAGTTCCTCGAAGAGCAGCTCATTCTGTGTCGCTGCTCCAAAGCAGAGACCGGGGTGCTGGTGCAGGATCCTGCTCCATGGCTTAAGTGAAACACTCCTGCAAGATACTCCCCCGAGTCTTCACTCATTGCAATGAGATATGTAATCCAGTTTGTAGGATCCAAAGGGCAACACGGCAGGCAAAACTCCTTCAAAAGACTGCAGAGATCAGGCTGTACCAGCGCTCTCCATGCAGGAGATGTGCCCAGTGGGAGGAAGCAGGAGTCAAGGAGCTAAAGGATCCCCCAGCTCTGCTCTATATATTTGGAGTTTGAAGATGGACAAGACAGTTATTTCTCCCAGACAGGGAAACCACAGCAGGCCAGATGAACACCTGGATCAAAGCCACAAAGGGAAAAGCACAGTCAGGATGAGAAAGAAAATAGGAAAGGCTTCAGCCAAAGGAAGGCAGTTAGGAGGACCGTCAGGTGCAGGCTCTGCCATGCTCCTCGTGGCCTGTCCATTACAGAATATCCCAAATGGAGATGGCAACAGTGTAAAGCCTTGGAGCAATCCTTTGCCTTTGGTAGGATCCAGAGCAAATTGGAACTAGAACCAGCTCCACATTCTTTGGGGGTAGCGCACACACACCAGCTCCTGAAGAGATTGGCTTCCCTGGGACATCACCAAGAAAAAATTCAACACATGAGGCTGACAGTGGCCAAGTCTATTCCTCTCACTGAGCAACCCATTTCTCTGATTACATAACTTGAGAACTGGCACCTCACCCATGGTGTCACCAGAGATAACCAAGTTGTGCAGCCAACATAACCCACCCATCTGTACACAAGGACCTTTTTTTAAATTTAGGAAGTAACTGATGGCAGATCAGAGCTCTGACCACTGCTCATGTGAGCTGAAGTTTGACCCCAGTGCAAGGCTTCCCAGCCTGCTTCCCAAAGCCCTTTTAGCCTTTGAGCACACAGACACTGAATTTTCTAACCATATGATCGTGCAAATGTCACCAGTGAACTGAAGGTTATCATTTGCTAAAGAGCATTTCCAAACATCAGTGCTCTCCTTTTCACCACTTAAACTGGATTTCCCAAATCCTGGGCCCTACAACTGTCTGAACATCTTTGTCCATCTTGAGAGAGACCATACAAAGAATTCCTTCCTTCACACATCTAAGCACCCACACACCCAACACACATCTTCCCACAGCCCAGGTTCAACCCCAGGTGTACAGCACATCCTCCAGCACCAGTTCTTCCCACTGCAGGTAGCTGTGCCTGACTGGTGTACCTGTAGCCCCCGTCCTGGGGGTGACTGGCAAAGTAGCCCCTCTTATATATCTGGGCTCTAGACCCTCATACCCACAGTGATTATATACTTGAGACATTGCCACCAGAGATACAAATGGGTGGGAACACGATGAGTGGCCTGAAGTGCTCCTTGCTGCTGTTAAAAGGTTGCATAAGTAGATTAATCTAAAAAGACAAAACCAATAAACCCCAAGAACCAGTCCCAAACTGCTGCAGGGCTTTGTTTTCAGTTTTGTTTGTTTAAACATAGTTTCTGCTGAGGGCTGAAAAAACACAATATTATTTTGTTCTTTATTAAAAATACACGATTTTACACATAACTGACTCCCCAAAGTTACCCTGCAGGTCTGCTATGCAACACCTTAAAAGTACCCAAAAAGCCAGCACAGGATCTGCCCATGCTAGACCCATCAGCAACTCTCCCATCACTCAGGGCCTGGGAAGAAATCTTGTTAGTCCTGTGCTTAGAAGTCACCTGAACATGACAGCCCTAAGGTCAGGGTGCAAGGAGCCCTTTCCAGTGAGAAAAGAGACACAGCACTTTATGGCATATACCTCAATATTCAAAATAAGAACTGATGCCATGCAACAGCTTCTAAAAAATTTTAAAATTTGGTAAATAACATACAGGAAAGAATTTCACTCTCCAAGAGCTTCTCTATTTCCTGCCTGGCCTGCAACACTTGGTTGGCAAGATACTACCCCTTACTGCAACTAAAGGAGATGCTGAGAAAAATTCCACCCTGACTTGCTCTTCAGAGGATGCCAGTGGAGACATGCTGTGGATCAGAGCCAGGGGACAGCCCTGACCCTGGGCTCAAAACAAAACAAACCCCAAATAGCAAAGGAAAAAAATAATCAAGGCACAACATCCTGGGAGCTTGTGAACCTTCTGATAAAGCTTCACACCAGGAAACACCTCCTACACCCTTAACAGCAAAAACTCAGGGCTGATCTCAGAGGCTCATCTGCCTGATCCCTGGGGCTGAGTTTTAAAACACACACTTCGAGTTTAACCCTGTAACACCCAGGAGGAGATCAGAAGCTTTGAGGACACAGCCTTTCTGGACTCCAGTCTTTGTCACATTTGTACATGACCACAGTTGGACTTGGCTGGGCTCCCTCTCTGCTGCTCCAAAAACACAATTTAGCCACAGTCAATGGCAACTCAAGCCTTCACTCCCTGGCTGCTGCTGGGGACAAACAATCATAACTTCCCTATACCAATAAACTATTTAGATGTATTCTAGAAGCTCTCTGAAGTCTTGATTATTTAAATTATGGCAAACAGGTTTGCAGAGATGGGTGAAAAGACAGTCTTCCACTTCAATTTTTTCCAAAACACATTGCCAGGATTCTGACTTCTATTCCCCATTGGTAAAAAAACAACACCGCAGCAAGCTGATGATTAATAACTGCTGCTTTCCAAAGCCAACATCCACACACATACCTCCTCTCCAAAGCTTCAGCTTACTGGATCAACATGTGCTGAAGTTTTATTTCATATCTGGAAAATGACTGGCTGGCAAAGATGACCGTGCTGTGGCACAGCCCCTGTGAGGCTCGGGGAGCTCCCAGCAGGTAAGAACCTTAAGTTCCAAACAAGGCCACTGGGATGGGTCTCATGTGGCCACAGAAGAGCTGTGACACAGTAGAGCTCCTTGGATTTCAGGATACCTACCATGTTATTCACACACTGTTTTTCAAACAAATTTTCTTTGTTGCCTAATAAAGTTACTCAATATTCAAAAGGAAACAAAAGGTTCAAGCTTTGATGTTGAAGAAAAAAAAGTCAGTATAAAAAGAAGACTTAAAGATGTTTTTTTCTGCTGTGCTTGGGAAAGATCAGGCTGTATGTTACAGCTGGAATGCCAAAATAAATACAGTTATATCAGATCTTTCAAGACTTGCTATCTACCACAAGGCCATATGAAAGGAAAGTTTACTGCACTTTAATTACCAACATCTGGAAAAATGAATTGCAACATTAGAAGAAAATTCTTTGCAGAGGGTATCTCCAATTAAAATTCAGCCATTTAAATAACAAGTTTCATAAGGGAACAACTGAAAACCAGCTGGAGCATGAGGAACACCTGCAACTCCTCTAAGGATTCAAAAGATATCAGCTTTTAGAGGTGAACAGCAGCACAATAATGCAACTACACAGACTCTGCACCCACCTCCCTCTGGATTTTATCATTCTCTTTCTGCACGGAAAGAAAGATGCATTAGTAAGACTTGAAACTGAACTCATGAACCAGGGTGAAAAAGAAATGGTTATCATGCCTCCAAAGCAATGCTTTACATAGTGCTACCCATCACTGGGGACAACAACCAGCTCACCAGACACAAGCACAGCCCTGCCCTGCTGAAGGGACCAGAGCTGTGTGGCCTCCCACATTTCTTTGCACTCTCTGCGGTACTTTACAAAACACAAAGACACTTCTGCTTCCCAGCTCTATTGCTTCAGCAAGCTCCTCTTTAAAGCAAGGCAGCCCCTGCAGCAAGGCCAAAGCTTGAGGGCTCCCCAGTCCTGCACAGTCACTTGCCAGGCAGTTGCAGTTTGTTCAGAACAAATGGATTTTCCAGCTGTGGGTAATATGTCAGGAAACAGAATTTTCAGTGTAACAGTAACACATGCACCAGATCGAGACTGCAGTGCCCACACACCACGGAAATGGTCAGTTCCTTGAAGGGCCCAACGCAGGAGGATGCAACACATTATTTCAGGATCAGGAAGCCCATATCAGAGAAAACTTGCATTCTCCCCAGTCTTTTCCTCCTTGGTTTGTAAAGCACCATTTACACCACTAATACAAATAACAACACTCTGCTTGGAGACAAGTTGGAGCTGAAACAAACCACCAGCACAACACACAACAGCTCAGTCTCGCTCCGACGGCTCGGAGCGGCTCGCAGCCAGTGCGCAACCGCCACGCAAAACCAGGCAGCACGCTCAGCTCCCAGGAGACATTTCATCTGGAATTTAACTTGACTATTTATATTTTTCAACCTAGCTGTATCACAAATCTCTTCAGAACATTCAGCTTTCAAAGAGCTTTCCAGCAAAGGAAGGCTGTGACTCACCACTTTGCTCTGGAGAGCTCCAGAGCAGACGCCAGCTGAGAGTATCCCCATGGTCAGCCAGAAAGGAGGGTTCACTGATCCCAGCCGACTGCACCAGGGTCTCCTTTCTGCCCACTCCTTACTGCTAGTGATTCTGATTCCTTCCTCAATCCTCAAGCAAAACTTCACAATTGGTACCTGTGCTGCAAAATTTACTCAGTTCAGTGTGCACTGTTTTGTTTAGGCTGCATTTCTAGCTCTTCCAGACACAGGCCTCATGTGATTTGTTTGCAGGGAAGTACAAGAAAAACTGGGAGGAAATAAATTGAAAACAGTCCAGAATTGTAGTTTACTTTTCCCCTCCCACCAATCTCAAATCTAACCCCAAAAAGCTTTCAGCTGAAACAGGAGTAAAGCTCTCAAAGCTTCAAACAAAGAAATAGCTGTTCAAGCCAAGACTACACGAGCTTGGTGCATTCTCCTTTTTGCAGAAAAGTACTTTAGAAGGTAAGTTTGATTTGTTTGTACTTATATATGCTGAGCCAGTGCTGCTTCTTGTCCCTTGTTCTCTTTTTAGGAACAGGAGGAGAATGTTTCCTTCAGTCTATCAGTAATTTTGTGACAACGGATTAAAATTGCAACAGCAGTTACAGCATGTCTGTCCTTGAGGTTAACCACACATAATCATCTCAGGTTCTATCAGGAATTGAAAAGTTTAGTTAGAATTGCTACACTAAATCTGGAAGAAAATTTACAGATGCCTATTTATTTGAAATGGGGGCAAATAACAGATTCCAAACTGTAACACTGTTTGTCCTAGAGAGGAAAGGGGCAGCAAAGGCATTTGCAAGGCTGATGGATAGGAAGAGCTGCAGGTCAGTACGGCCCGTGTTCGGCTGCTCCCTTCACTGGAGGATACATGGGGCTTAGTCCCTGTCTCAGGACACACCAGCAGTCCCTGCTCTCAGGATTTTGTCATTCTGCACTTTACCTTCACTGCTTGGATCTCTCACAGGCTGCAACTGCACAATGTGAGAGGCATATTCCACCCCCAGGAAAAGTGCACAAAGCCCTAAAAACACCCCGTGGTGACTTCTCTGCTTTCACCCAGCAAGATGAGCAGCCAAGAACTCTCCCAAACCATCTGCAGTGGGAAACTCCCTCTCCCAGCCGAGCTGCATTGCCGCTGCCATGAGCTACAGCTGACCTGGTCTACTTACAACAAACACAGCACAAAGACACAGATTCCCACGAAATACTTGCTACAGCTGGAGCTGGAGAGACAAGACCAGGACTGGAGAGGTGGAGATCCTGCTGCTCACATGCATGACATGAGCCGTGTTGATAAGCCATGAACTTGATAAGCCACACTTGATAAGCCTCAGCAGAGATTAATGCGTCACTTCACCACCAGAGAAAGCTAATGTGCACAGACTTCAGGGAGACCACTTGCCTACCCTGCTTTGGTGCTATGCTCACAGAAAAGTGCCCCAGGGCTTAGTTTCCCACATAGCTTGTCCTGGACATCACAGACACTGTGTGCCCAGGTGCCACTCACTGAGATGTGCCCAGATGTTTCCAAGGGGACAAGAGTCAGTAAATGAGACCATTTCCTTATTGTGGGAAAGGTTTGAGCTAAGAGCAGGCAGAAGCACAAGTTAACTACAGTAAATTAGACTGGGAGGGAGAAGAGACACACCAGCTCAAACTTCAATCGGAAGGGGAAAAAAAAAAAACCAGTTTGGAAATGGAAACTCTTAAATCTCCAAATATCCAAAGCAGAGTCAAAGTCAAGTAGAGAAAAAAGAAACTCATCATGTAGTTTATAGTTCAGGATGTCCGATTCCTCCCTTCATTTTCTAAAAAAAGCTTCTGTGTTCTTAGTGTGAAAAGCCAAGATATTTTAAACAATAGCAAAAAAAAAGCCCCCAAATGCCCATTTTGATTTGTGCCTCTGTAGTACCTGCAGAGCTACTACAAAGTCATATCCTGAGGACTTGCAGCAGTCCCTCAGGACTCACAGAGTCACATAGTTCATATCCAGCCTCAGCTTGCCATGGATGCGTTTGGACTGGATTTTAGTCATGCTGTTTCAAAACAGCCACGCTTACTTCCTTCCAGGGAAACACTGTATCCTGCAATTGCCTGCTGTGGGCCAGCATCTCAATCACCTAGAAGAGGAAAGGCCCTCTCCCAGGATCCATGAAGGGAAGAACTCTGACAGAAGCTGCTCACAATCAGTACATTGTAGTCCTGCTCATATGCATGGTCCCCTTGGCTTCTAGCACAGAGTGACCTCACCCTGCAGCCTCTGTGCAATCCACAGGAAAAAAAAAAAAAAGAGCAGTCAAACACATCCAAAACAAGGAACATTCGTTCCAACGCCTTTTTCTGTTTCCACTTAGGCAGTGGTGCTGATTAGCTAACGACACACAGATACCCCCAGCTTTACATCTGGTATTATGTGTCCATGAAATACACATTAGGCTCGCACCTGGCCATTCCCTGTGCCACGTGCTCTGCTCTTGGCAAAGCTAAGACTTCCCTACTAATGCAGGCTGCTTGCAACACTCACCAGTGCATGCTTGGGAGTATTCAGACCTTCTGTCCTCAACTGCAATTATTAAATTCATTGTCACAGTGCATGTGACAAAGGAATTTTAGAGTGCCAGCTCCCTTCCCTTCAAGCCTCTGTTTCTGAAGAGTGACACACTATCACAGATGCAAATACACCTGAAAAACCAGGGCACTTCCAGCTTCCAAATACTCCCCTGCACAATCCTTTGAAGATGCAGAAAAGTATTCAAACACTTGAGCCTTGGAAAGGCAAGACTAACATCCAGCTGTTCAAAGGATTATACTGTGCACATGTGAGTGGCAGCCAAGCAGGGTTTTATATTCCCACAGGCAGGGTGACAAAGGGGACCAACCACAGCCAATGCAGCTGGCTGACCACAGTGACATCACAGGCATTCTCAACAAGAACCTGGAAAAAAGGTCAAGAAAATGCAAGAAAAAAAACCACCAAAGTTAGAAACTGCATCAGAAAGGAAAGACACACAGATAAACGCTTGTTGGAAGGAGAGTGGAGCAAGAGAATGAGAGTGTCAAGGAAAATGAGGGCTGGTGATAGAGAGGGTTAAGAGAGGGATAGAAATGGTCCCTTAGGGATAAGCAAATAAAGGACACAGGGTGGGATGAGAAGCACATCCCCACTGGCAGCTCTTCATCACACACATCAGAACAGGGACAGTGCATTGAATATAAACAGGCAGAATGAAAAGCCAGAGATGCTTTGGATAACCCTGACACTTCCAGTTCATCATTATCCCCAACTTGAGCAGCACTCCACCTGCCTGCCTGCAAAATTCGAGCTCTGCACAGCTCCCTCCAAGAGGACAACAGTCTGAACTCTCCTGGGGGTAGCGGCACCACGCAGTGCAGATGTGCCACCCCATGCCTCAGTGGCACCATTCCTGTGGGCACTCAGTACAAGCTATTGCACACTCCAGAAGCCTCCAAGGCCATTGCACAGCTTTTTTGGTTTGTAATCTCGGTCCCCCCACCAGATCTACAACATATAACAAGAGCAAATGCTTGAGTCTGCAACAAAAACACCTCCCATGTCACAATATCACCCCCCTGTACACGAGCCACAGGCTTGTCCTTTAGATAAATCCCAAAAACCATCAGTTCTGGCCTCTGTGACAGACAGTTAGCTCAAGAAATCTGAGTTTAAAGAGACAGAGAGAGATTTGTGAAAAGTCCATCACAAACTATAATACTACACCACGGAAGAAGGCAGCTGCTGCTCCAACACAGGACTGCAGCAACCTCTTCAGCTCTGCTGTGACACAGAGCTCATTCTCTTGGGAAATCTGCACCAAGCTCTACAAGGCAGCGTGCCTGCGCACACAACGCTCGAGGGGCACAAACAGGCTCCAAAACACATGAAAAAACAGGTAGGGGAGCTCACTGGCACGGGAAACTTTTCCTAGTAACTGCTTATACCCGGGGAAGAAGAACCTGATGAACAAACAAACGCCGCTTCTCAAACCTTCGGCACTTGTGTCCCTGGTGATGTCTGTACGCGACATCCCCGGCGGTCTCGGTGGACTGTGCCAGCGCAGCGCAGCCCAGGCCCGCCCGCCAGCCCGGCCCAGCCCGGCCCGGCCGAGCCGGGAAGGGCCGCGGCTCAGGCGCGGGCCCGCACAGCGCGCACAGCGCAGCCCGTACCGCGGGCCCCGTGCGAGCAGCGGGGCCGGCAGCAGCCGCTCCGCAGGAGTGCCCCGAGACCTGCGCGCGGCTACGGCTCCCGAGCACGAGCGGCGCCACACACCGGGAACAGCCCTCGGCGGGGACACCGGAGAGCTGTCACGGCTCCCGGGCCCCGGCCTCCCGCCTCGGCCCGTCCCGGCCGGGACGCCGCTCCCGCAGCCGCGCCGGAGCGGTGCCCGGCCGGTGGGCGCGGAGCGGGGAGCGGGGAGCGGGACACGGGGCCGGCCCGCCCCCCCGGTCGGCCTGCGCTCCCGGCGCCCGCGGCCCCAGCGCGGCGCGGCCGCCCCACCGCCGGCTGCGGCGCCGCCGGGCCCGCCCCTGCGCCCGCCGCAATCCCCGCCCGCGCCGCGCTGACGCAGCTCCGAGCGCCCAATGGACTGGGAAACCCGCCGGCGTCGCAACGCGACTCCGCTGGCAACAGCCGGCGGCCAATAGCGGCCCCGCGGCCAAGCCCCGCCCCCGACGTCCGTCCACCCTCGGGCCCCGCCCCTCTTGGCTCCGCCCCCTCAGGCCGCCCCTCACGCCCCGCCCCATGGCCGCGGCCCCTCCCGCACAGCGCCGGGCTCAGCTCCGCCTCCTCCGGACCCGACGACACCGAACCGGACACCGACCGGACACCGGCCGGGCTCAGCTCCGCCTCCTCCGGACACCGCCGGACACCGGGCCGGACACCGCGCCGGACACCGCGCCGGACACCGGCCGGACACCGGCCGGACACCGCGCGGGCTCAGCCCGCCTCCTCCGGACACCGAACCGGACACCGGGCCGGACACCGAGCCGGACACCGCGCCGGACACCGGGCCGGGCTCAGCCCGCCTCCTCCGGACACCGCGCCGGACACCGGGCCGGGCTCAGCCCGCCTCCTCCGGACACCGCGCCGGACACCGGGCCGGGCTCAGCTCCGCCTCCTCCGGACACCGCGCCGGACACCGGGCCGGGCTCAGCTCCGCCTCCTCCGGACACCGCGCCGGACACCGGGCCGGGCTCAGCTCCGCCTCCTCCGGACACCGGCCGGACACCGGGCCGGACACCGAACCGGACACCGGCCGGACACCGCGCTGGGCTCAGCACCGCCTCCTCCGGCCCCGCTCCGGACACCGCTCCGGACACCGCTCCGGACACCGCGCCGCGGGCCCGCCCAACGCCGCACCCTGAGGCCGTGGGAAAGCCCCGGGGACAGCGAGTACCCCCTCCTGGCGCTCCCCGGGGCATCCACCCTGCCGGGAGTCGACCCCACCTTCTTCTGCAGTTGTGTCTGGAACAGAACTTTACACAAACGGTATGATTTGGCAATCTTTATATCCACAATACATCATTACCATGCACAAAAATCGAGTGATGTGTTTATTTACAAAGTGAATTGCACTTAACACAGGAACCCGGAAAATAAATGAAAGGAACCTCTCTTCTGGGTTGCATAAAGGCCCAGTAATATTTATAGCCTACAAAGCCTGATAGTCAACACTACCATGCATTATCTGACCAGTGTAAAACAGGAATTGCTGTTACTTATTGAAACAGTGCAGCCCTGGACATACTCATGCCATGGAACCATTCCATGAATCACCATCCCAATTACATTGACGAGTCTGCAAGTCAAGAGAATGTACCCTTCAGCCCCCACTTACTTGAAGGACAGTTAGTCTTCACCTCCAGTTGTCTGACTTTCCTTAGCTGAAATTCAGGCCCCTACCTTTAACAGTTTTTCTAGGTTTTTATGGAGGAAAAAATCTTCCCTAAGTGACCGAGTCACTTCACTGGGATCTTCTTTGTACAGAGTCCAGAGCTTAAAAGCAAGTTCTTCCTTCATACTTAGAAGGGAAATGATCACCAAGTCTTGGTAAAACTCAGCCACAAACAGATCCCACCCACTCCTTCTGGAGCAATACAGCATACAGGGATCAAGTATCAGTGAGCAAAACTACCTCCTGTATATTTATTTCTCCAACAGTTTTTGTTAAGTGACTGACTCAAACGAAGGCTCAGCCCAACCCTTACCACGCCCAGCTGAGAGCTCTGAGCTCTAACAAGAATCCCTTGTTTGAGGTCACATGTGGGGGCATCTCTAGGATCCATCATCTTTCTACTGCCTCTAAACCTGCCACAGGGGCAAAAAGGCACCGAGGTGCCTTTCTTCTACCAAATCTTGATGGCCTCCAAAGCATACCCTACAATCTGTTTAGCAGTAGCAAGCAGTCACCCATCAACTGAATTTTAACATTTATACAAGTATGGAGCGATCGAACTTTCCTACAAACCAAACTTCTTCATTCTGTGCAAGTTCTAGTGAAGCTCCCAGACTAAGTCACCTGTCTGGGAGCACTGACTCTGCAGTAAAAGAGGTTGGATTGATCTGGGCTACCCAAGGAATTTATTGTGCCAATTAGCTGTTTGTGTGCTCAGGACCAAGCCACTTTCATGTGTGAATTTTGGCCCTCACCTTCCCCGTCAGTAACAGGAGAGGCAGCAGTATAACTCCTGCCTAGTTCTGCATTAAAAGGACCTGTTCTGGACATCAGCAGGAGCTGCTGACTGATATTTATGTTACTGACACAGGTGGGAGTACTCAGGGTTTTGTAGTGTTTTCAATAGTTGAAGTCAACCTCAACATCCAAGTAAAGCAAGCAGAGCACACATTCCTTCTTTCGCAGGCAGCTTTCCTGTTATCAGAAGTTTTACAAAAGCTCAATTCAGCCCTCAAATCCCTTGGGGCAGATGGAAGAGCTGGAATTTTTTCTTCTATTCTGACAGTAATACTGAGACACACAGCCAGCAAAGCTGTGGGATGGAGCAGTCCCTTTGAGTTTACGTGTAGTCTGTAATTTCCACATCAGTAAAGCATGCTTTAAGGGTTTTGTGCAACTGGTGAGCTGCTCTGAATGTCAGACAGCTCTTCAGCATTTTCATCTTCCTCGGGATTTCTCCAAGTCTTCCCCTCAGCAATTCCACCACAAAGGGTTGGGGGCTGGGTGGTAGTTTTGCAGTTTCTAAGGAGTGCACAGTGCTTCATGAGGATACCAGGAACTCCAGATTAGAAGCATTTTCCCCAGTCTACGCACAGGAAGATGGCTTAACCTAGCAGAATTGGTCAGCTGTCCTTTTTCAATTGGCATGAACAACCCGGTGCTCAGTCTGGGCAAGAGCACCCCAGACACACAGGAGAGCTGTAGCTCTGCCTGGAGAGCAGCACAATGGTCTGGAGAAGAGCCTCATCTCATACTGAGGGAGAACAGCAGATAAAACCCCACTCAGTTAGTTCCCTGTGCTCACAGGAGCTACGTGGGTGCACATGTGCACACACAAATCTCACATCATGAGTGCCCCTAGCAAAGGGCAGGAGGCCTGTCCCTGTCACACAGCAGATCTCAAACACAATAGAAGGGTCCAAGGTCCACTGGCACTGAGGGGGCTTTGGACAACACACAATGGAGCTGTGTAAGAGCTCTTCAATAGCCACAAATTTAACAGCATTTAAACCCTAGCAACTGACCTTTCACTGGGACTCAGCTGCAAAGTTTAGAGCCTTCCACAAAGTCAAAGACTAAAGAAAATCTCTTAAGAGGAGACAAGCAAGTGACTAAACTACTTCTCAGCTTCTTATACCAGGCCAGACAGATTCTAGAAACTTCATGTGAAGAACAGGACTTGCAGAGTAAGCATGTTAATACATCACCCTGAACTAGTAAGTCTTCTTAACAGTACAATTCGTCCTCATGCTGTCCAACTGATTTCTTTGTATAGTTTGTTCAAAAATTAAGGAGCCCAGCTCCACTAGTGTCCACTTTTTCTCATATGAAAATTTTTCAATATTTCAGAATTTTCCATTCTCTGCCAGCTGTCTAAACACTGACTGCACGTTACATTCTGGTCTTGGACCACCAAAAAGGAGACATCCCAGTTCCCCACTTCTCTCAACAGAATGCTAGTGAAGTAAATACCAAGTGTTGAAAGTGCCTCCTGAACTGGAACACCATTAGGACAGCACTATGATGCCCAAAGAGGAATTAATACCCTCATTCAATAGGATCAGGCTGCAAGAAGCATGCACCCCTTCACCTTGAATGTATCCTCTGAGCAAAGCTGAAGAGTGGCAGCGCCGGGCATCACATGCATCCTGTACTGAGCTGGAGCCCTCTCAGTGCATACAGTACAAAATTAAAGGCATTGGTCTGGAAATCTTAGAAAAGAAAAGCCATCAGAGTTAACCGCCCTTAATTTTATTATGTAACCAGACAGAACAGTTGAGACTGGAATGTCAGATTTCCCCTTCAAGCACAATTCACAGTTTCATATTTGCTTTGTATCAGTAAAGAAAAATCAACTCACTAATATGCAGCTGGGATTCATCCAGTGAGGTACAGGCTTAGAATACAGAGCAAAAACTCACTGCAAATGGCTCCAGGAGCCTTCAGGGAGCAGCAAATGGTCTCCAGCTCTTCCTTTAAATCATTTCACCCAGTATTTGCCATCAGAACATTCAGTGGATACCGGAGAGGATGCAAGTGTGCAAGAGCTAGTGAGTGATGAAAAGCCATCAGATTTGCACAAGCAAGCAAGAGACTGACTACACAAAGTTGTGGTAACATTCTTCCCATTCAGCACAACAAAGAATTAGAGTAGTTAGCCCCGCTGATGACAAATCTGTTACATAAGTGAAGTACAATCATTTAAGAATTACAGTCTGCAGTTCAGTAAAACGGTAAGAGGAAAACAACATGTTAGTACTTATTATGTGAAATCCTAATATTATGCATTTTAGTAGAGGTCAATAGTGAAAGATCATGAAGAGAAAGTTCCAGATGCTATGGATCTGCAGAAGTTTTACAAAATGTATAAAGTATTGTGTTTCTCTACAACAATCAAAACCCTTACAAGTGCAGGTATATATGTGACATGAAAATATTGCTTCACTCACTCAAACAGGGGCAGGAGAGATCTAGAGAAAAAGCAGCATGCAAAAAAAAAAAAACAACCCTGGAACTAGAGCAGATCCTGCTTTCAGACACTGACCTACAGTACAAAAGAAGCCTACTTGTACAGGTTGCAAAAGGTTTCTGAAATCAATACGCTGGCACTTACTGTACAATAATGTTAACTGATTAACATAAGCCATGAATAAATATTAAGCCACTTCATAAAGCCTGCACAGGCATTTATGGTGGCAGAGAAAGCAATGCAGACATACTTCATTGTTCCCAAATAAAACAAGAATAGAGAAAGATTTCCCAAGCAGGAAACGGTAAACTACACAGCCAGACTACCTGTATTAGGGGTAATTACAGAATAAGTAATGTTATTTTCAACAGCTTTCTTATGTGTGTGCAGCCACTAAAATCCTCACTGTGAGACTTCATCAGGACAGAAAACAGAGCATTTGGTAGGATAGCTAGTTTAATTTCTCCCCCATGTTTACAGAAACACAAGAAAAAGAGATATCTGACTATGGGAGGAAAAAAACCTTGTCACCTAAATGTAGTTAATTCAACAGATAGAGTCAAGTCCCATTGTTCCCCTCCCAGAAAACAACAACAACAAAACCAAACTAAAAAGAAACCTAACAAACCAAAACAAACCCATTTGAGAAGAGTGTTTCATGGGATAATATCCAGCAGCAGATGTTCCAACACAAATATGTCTATCAGATCTGTGACTACATTTCAAGCCCAGAAGTCACCACATGGAAGGGGTTTCAGAGGCAGGGGGATGTTAGCCCTACAATTAAAGCTCTTATATGAGAGGGGAGATTTGGGAATGGAGTAAAGGAGGGAGGAGGGAGTCACTGAATCACAGGAGACAGGAAGTGCACACAAGTTTCTAAATGAAGCACAGACGAAATGGAGGGCACAAGAGTCATCTACAGAAGGTCACAGGTTCTGACAGCACTGCAGTTTGTTGGATTTCTGTCCGTCGGTGGTTGGTGGGACACTGATGTCGACGACGTTGTTGCCAGGAGACTCATCGTGTGCAGACCGGTCGGCGATTTGCTTCTGCGACACGATGCGGTAGATTTCTGCAAGGAGAGCACACAGGTCAGAGCCCTGGGCACAGCCTCCCCTGGGGCACAGCCTCCCCTGGGGCACAGCACGGACTACACTGTCCAACAACATGCCAGAACCCAAGAATGAGAAGATATAACTTGATGGCTCTGAAGGGAATCTGGGCTGACCAGATGTGGCATGTAACATTCCAGTTCCAGAATGAATATGCCAGCTCTGTTTGGAAAAGTCATTAAGACAAGAGTCCTCACCGTCTTCCACAAAAGCACTTCCTATCCCATTCTTTTTCAATGACTTCATGAAAATAAGGATTATTAGAAGGGTTTTTAAATGGGAAAGGGGCAGGAATGCTCATTTCTAAACCAGGGAATCATCTTCTTTGTGATTAAAAAAAAGTGGGCAGCATACTCTAGAAACACCAATTCCCAGGATGCTGGGAAAGGTCCTGCACAGCAGCAAGTTACCTGATCCCCACTCTGCTCCTGGCAAACCACTATCACCAAGTAACAGCAATGCTCCTCTCTGCAACAAATCAGTTTTCTCACCTATGACAGTAAAAAGCCACATGGGTCCATAAAGCCACATGCTTCTCCAAATGAATTTGACTCCAACTAACTTATGCTTTAAAGCACATGCATCCACAAAGCTGTAACTACTGAAGAGAGACAGACAGCATAAAAGCTTTCAGAAACAAACTGTTTCAACTGCATAGTTAGTAGGAGTATTGTAAGTGGAAAGGTTTTTAAGTTACTTATTTCACTGATTATAAGCCCTGTTCCAACTTCCCTCTATTGTGAAACAGGAAAAGGGCAAGTACTTCCCTGGAAGTCTGTGGTAAATATTATGGTCACATTCATACAGCCACAACCCCAAAACAGCAACACCCAAAACCTTGAGTTAGGATCAAAAATCACAGAGGACTGCAAGAG
The DNA here is from genome assembly GCA_009741485.1 of Malurus cyaneus samueli. Lineage (NCBI taxonomy): Eukaryota > Metazoa > Chordata > Aves > Passeriformes > Maluridae > Malurus > Malurus cyaneus. Next base: position 3,443,947 of record CM019235.1, on the reverse strand, counting down.
CCTTGTTTATGGGGTTTTTGTTAGGCTTTGTTTTTTTTTAAGAAACTGCACATAACTATGTTGTTTAAAATGGAAAACTTTAACTCAAGGCCAATGTCCTTGCCACTGGCTACCAACAGATCTTTGCTGAAAGGGACAAGGAGGGTTGTTCAGAGGTTCTCACATCCTCTTCCTTTCCTGCTCAGTGTTGTATTTGAATTTGAGTTGTTCAGAGTGGTTGCCAAGCCCCCTCTGCTCTGGGGTAGCATCTCTTTGGGGGTGTTTTGTGGGGTTTTTTTCTTCCAGTCTTCAGTGATCCCGCAAACAAGTGGGCAGTAAGGAAACCACTGTCCTGCTGTTCCCACTCTCCTCCCCTCTCCAAGTCTCCTGCAGCTGGTTCCCCACTCATCACTCTACACAACACATTTTCCTAGGATCCTTCTCCTCTCTTAGAAGGCTATTTCTCTCCCAGGGGTAATCACTTTAGGAATAACCTTTTCAGGAATACTCAGTCTTATTATCCAGATACCTATGCTACGTGAACTCGTCAATCTCAGCACTTTTGGGAGCCCAGGATGCTGCTAAGAGAGAGGGGTTTGAGTTCAGTTTGCTCAGACCTAACTTCAACTTGAGTTGCTACAGCACCGTGGCTCTCCTAGAGTGGCCTCAGGCCAGCACCTCTAACCAGGGTCAGTCTCAGGACATCACTGCAAGGGAAGACAGGACAGATGGTACTGTTGAACTACACTCAGAGTACTAAAACTACAAATACTGGTCTCAAAATGCCAGGGAAGTTGGCTCAGGTCCAGCCAAGTGTCCCAGAAAAGCCATGAGTCTGCTACATGCAGCGAGACCAGCCCAGCTCCGGCTCCGGGCAGTTGGCTCTGCGTCACTCTCCAGTTGCTTCACTGGGATTTCTAATAATACAAATCTGCTGGGCAGCAAATACACCCCATTCGTCATTCTGTAAGGCTTTTTACCTACAGAGGCAGCTTGGTTACTGTTTTTCTCCTGCCTGCCTGTTCTTGGGCACCTTGGAGTGTTGGGGTTGTTCAGTCTGGAGAACAACAGGCTCTGGTGGAGACCTTACTGCAGACTTCCAATATCTACAGTCCCCCAAGAGAGCTGGAGAGAGACTTAGGACAACAGCCTGGAGAGACAGAAAAAGGGAGAATGGCTTGCCAGTGCCAGAGGGCAGGGATGGATGGGATATTGGGAAGGAATTCTTCCCTGTGAGGGTGGTGAGGCCCTGGCACAGAGTGCCCAGAGCAGCTGTGGCTGCCCCACCCCTGGAGTGTCCAAGACCAGGTTGGATGGGGCTTGGAGCAACCTGATCTGCTGGAAGGTGTCCCTGCCGATGGCAGGGGGTGGAATGAGATGGTCTTTAAGGTCCCTTTCATCCCAAACCATTTGGGATTCTATGATCTTCCTCTAAGTGCACTACATTTCTGTTACCAACAGAGTTGGTCAGCACCAGTTAGCAACCCCAAGGGTTTGTAGTGCTTCCCTGTACACCACTGCAAAAGGAGCCCAGAAGCGCATGCTTTGACAATTAACCCTATTAACACTCAGCTTCTTTCCCAGTAATAGACTCTCACTGATACGTAATCAAGAAACAGTAATACAAAACCAGTTCTTTGGTAAGCAGCCAATAAACAACATAGATCAGACATTGCCCAATAACCAAGTAGCACCAGAAAAAAGGCTCATCCTTGTTTAACTTGAAATCAGTATCTGGATACCAGTAAGCTCAGCAAATGCTCATCTTGACATGTTATGGGATGTGCAGATCGGGTACAACTTCACAAAACAGTGCACAGGGATGAGACCACAGAGACAGTGATTTGGCCTCAAACTCAACTGTAGTAAGGATTGACCTGGCAACTCTTCATGTTCACAGTACAGACCTTAAAGAGTTTTTTCAAGAGATAAAATGAACAGAACTGATGAATTATCCCCTCTATAGATCTCTTGGGTTAGCCAGAAGTAGAACAGAAATCCAATATCTGACTGATAACCCTCTTCTTATTTAGACAGGATTTTTAAGGGTTCTTTGCCAATTACCAAATACTTCATTTTAGAAGTGGGACACTGCTTTGAAATATCAACTTCACACCAGCACAGAATAGCTGGGGTTGAAAGGGACCTCTGGAAATCACCCAGTTCAACCCCCTGCCACTTGGAGTAGGGACACAGGAACCCGCCCAGGTGGGTTTGGAATGTGTCCAGAGAGGGAGACTCCACATCCTCCCAGGGCATCTGTTCCAGGGCTCTGCCACATTCAACATAAAGAATTTCTTCCTCATGTTGAAGTGACCCTTGTTGCATTTTAATTTATGGCCACTGGTCCTCATCCTGTTGCTGGGCACCACTGAACAGAGTCTTGCACCATTCTCTGACACCCTTTGCAGATAATTGTATGGATTGGTGAGATCCCCTCAGTCTTCTCTTCTCTGGACTAACCAAGCCCAGCTCCTGCATCCTCTCCTCATCAGAGAGATGTTCCAGACCCCAAATCATCTTTGTGGCCTCCACTGGACCCTCTCCAGTAGCTCCTTGTCTTTCTTGTCCTGACAAGCCCAAAAGTAGACACAGCACCCCAGATGTGCCTCACCAGGGCCAAAGGGCAGGATCACTCCCTGACCTGCTGGCCACACTCTTCCCAATGTCCCCAGGATCTCACTGGCCCTCCTGGCCCCCAGGGTACACTGCCAGCTCATGGTCCACTTGTTATCCATCAGGATCCCCAGGTCCTTCTCTGCCCAACATGCTGTTGGTGCACAGTAACCTACAACTCTTCCTATCAGCTGAGAACAAGAGTTCATTAGTCTGACAAAGGTACCAGTCCGCTTTGGTGCAAGAGAAGGTACTGGAACATTGAAATTCCCAGCACAGTTGGGGCTTCACTGCCAAGATTTTGTGCAGGCACCAAAGAACAATTACTAGTTCCTTTACAACAGTGCTATTGCAATAGCTTTAATTTATGGAACATCAGGAGCTAGAAACTTCCAGAAGACAGAAACCCTCTCTGGGGCCAGAAAGGGGTTTACAGGGTGAGAGGCAGAACACAAACATGTTTAGATTAGAAAGCCTGAAAACTAACCATCATTCCCAACATTCATTTCCAAAACATTTCAGATAACTGCAAGACATGCCCATGAAGAAGATCCACCATCTCAGCAGCTCCTCTGAATCCCTAACAAACCATACCTGTAAGGATGTTCTTGAAGGCTTCTTCTACATTTGTTGAATCCAAAGCAGATGTTTCAATAAAAGATAAGTTATTTTTTTCTGTAATAAATAAGAAGCGGTTCAGTTAAAAACTTTAGTAACACTTCATTTCACATTTACTTTGAGGTTTTTATCTTTTATTTTAGGCCAAATCAGCCAGGGCACAGTATCTTGGGTTACATGGAAGGTGCAACCAAAAAGTATGTATTCTATTACTATCTTCCTAAGTTGTTAAAACAGGAGAGGCAATGTTCTTTATCTTCTCAGCCCTGGTAACACCCTCTGGGAAGCAGCAGCTCCTCTGTGGGGCTGTCTCTGCTAACGGGCCATCAAGGGCTCCCAGCATCACTCACAGAATCACCTCATCCCACTGTGGGATGCCCCACCAGAGGGGAGGAACTGAACATTCCCACCTGTTATAAGCTGAAGTTTGGAACACTCTGGGGCACTACTCCACTGGATTCCCAGTGGAGAAGAACTCGAGAACCACCACTGGACCTCCACAGATGGACCAGACCTTCCTTCAGGATCATCACTTCAACAACACCACATCCATCACCCCAACCCAACTGCAGCCACCATTTAACTGGGCTGTACCACCATCCTGACCAACAGGGTGGCAGGCTGTATTCTGACTTTGTCAGTGTAAGCTGGTGTTTCTGTATTATTTCCTTTATTTTAACTTCTTCCTATTAAATTGTAGTTTTGACTTGAAGTCTCACAACATATTTGTGTGGGGTAAATTTCCCTGCTGGTTTGCTTTCAAACTAGCACAGACAGTAATTCTTTTCTTTCCCCTGTTACACAAGGATCACTTAGGTGCTGCAGTTCAGCAACATCTCCTTTGCCTACAGTGCAAGAACATTTTCCTCACTGCAGCTCTTGCTCAGTCAAGCAACACAAAGTATCATTCTCTTCTGGCTCCACATCACACCCAGAGATACCCTGAGCAAGAGCCCCAGCAAAAGTACAACAGCTGTCACATAGTCACAATTCTTCCCTGAAGCCCCAAAAAGATCAAGATGTACACTTTCCTAATCAGACCCCACTTCCAAATAACAATACCCCTCTAACACAGTCTATTTTCTGCTTTCCTCTTGCAAAATATTTTTTTAAAATAAAAAATAAAGTGATTTTCACTCAATTATCCTACCTAGAATGGTTCTGTATCACCTGCCCAGGAAATTTTCAGTCATGGAGCTTAAACAGCAAGAATTAGACCATCACTAGCAATTTAAAACAGTCTTAGAAGTCAGGGTCAAAAGGTAAGAAGCTGAACCAAGTGACCAAAGAAATACACTATCTGGGACAGCCACCAACTTGTTTTGCTTCTCTCAGATAAATGTCACTTCTCATTCATCTGAAAGCTTAAAGTGGCTTTATTACCCTGAGAGTACTCCCTTACTAGCAAATTTCAGAACCATGTTTAAGCAAACCTTGGTAATATTTCTAAAGGTACTTTAAAGGTTGTACATTTACATTCCATCTCCGAGCTTGACAGCCACTCTCTCAGGCCAAAAGAGGATCTAACCAGTGCTCTGCCAGGTAAGGAAGAGAAAAGGAATGCAGTGGCAGCAGCTCCCATAACCCACTTAATTTCTCTAACAAATGATTACTTTCAAGTCTGATGATCGCTGCCTTTACGTGATACTAGATGACACTACTATATGTATCAGTGCTCTAGAGCAGCAACCACCCCATCTAAGATTCAGCATTCATTTGTAGCTGTCCACACTGATACCTATTCAGCAGCATCAAGTCTCTAGGAAGGAAGGAAGGATGTTTTGTGCTGTGATATTTTATATTTCTCTTGTGACATTATTTCATTGAAATGTTGCTTACTGTTTCCAGCCTTGTTAGAGGAAGTGTTTAATCTTCAGCTATCAGGCAGCTCAAGGACAGCGTTTTAAAAACACGTACTACCACTAGATTTAAAAAACAACACAGAACCGCAAACTAAAAATGACAAAAAACACCCCAAAAAAACCAAACCAGCCACACATGCTAGTTAATAAGCCAAGATATTTTCATAAAACAAAACAACAATCCACCTTAAATATCTTTTTTTCAGGGTCCGAACTAAAACTGGAGGTGAGACTTCAGCCCTGGGCAGAACAGTGTGATCACAGCTGGCACCATGCCCACATGCCCCTGAATCCCCAGCCCAGCCAGGCCCAGTACAAACCTGCAAATGCCCGAGCCTCGTCGGTGGGCACGGCCCGGAGGTGGCGCAGGTCGCTCTTGTTACCCACCAGCATGATGACGATGTTGTTGTCAGCGTGGTCTCGCAGCTCCTTCAGCCAACGCTCCACGTTCTCGTAGGTGAGGTGTTTGGCAATGTCATAGACGAGCAGAGCCCCGACAGCACCGCGGTAATATCTGAAACCATGAGGCACAGCCCTTCAGAGAGAGCTCTGCTCCAGCCACACCAAGAAACGGGCCATCTAGCTCTTCTAGATCACTGCCAAACTAGTTGTGCTGATGCAAACACTATTGTTGGAGGCAGTTTTAAGCCTAAAACCAAGCTCCAATTTTTTTTTTTCCTAATGCCATTTTAAAATAATCCAGTGTATGTACCAAAATGCTGGAGAGCCTGCAAAAACTGGGACTGAAAATGTCCTGCCTGCTGAACAATGTGCAGGAAAACTCACCATTTCAGAATCAGTACCGCTCTGATGTTTTTGTGAAGTTACAACCTAACTTTCTACTAGGCAAAAAGCTCTTGGTAAAATGCCAGTATTTGTTCCTGATCCTTCAAATATCTCCTGTCCCTCCTACAAAAGAGGGGACACTGGGCTATATTGTCACCTCTAATCCAGGAACATATTCTGCCCACTCAGGGCAGATTTGGTCCCATTTCAACACAAGCCAAGAGACCTGTATCAGCAAAACTCTAACATCCATTTCTCTTCCACATAATCCTACCATTTCTCCTCAGTTCTGCCAGCACCTGTCTGAGATGTTGTTGAACTGAGTCAGGGCACCAAATCAGCAGAAAACTATCCCTTTTCCCTGATGCTCAGTGTTCCCCTGGCCAAGCAGGCTGAACTGGCTGAGTGATGTGTTGAGCAGGAGACAGTGCCAGCACAAGATCACAGGACTGCAGCTGCATTGGCTCCCAGCAGTCAAACCTGTTGCTGTTTACCCAGACTAAAATCGCAGATTTTACAGCAAGAAGAATAAAGGTCCCCAAAAAAATTCTGAAAAATCACACTAATGGTTCCAATTTGAAATTGCCACTTATATCTGCTTCTGCATCCCTTTCCCTATAGATTGCTCCCTTTGGGCTCCAGGTTCTCCTGTTCTTCTCCCATCTTGACAAAATTCCCTTTACCTTAAGTTTAATGGTTCAATCTGTGCAGGACTCAGAAGCATGTTTTTACCTTTAAAAATTGATACACGTCTGTAATGTAACAGATCAGATAGATCTGGAGAACCAGGTCTGACCAAAAGGTTTGATTTTTGTCCTCTCCCAGATACTTTTGCCTGTGTAGAAACAGGTACACCCCAAGACACTCTGTGGATTACCAGGGTGCTGCAGGTGAAAGCATCTCACCTCCAGGGATTGTGCCTAATGCTGCAGTCAGCACTAACATAGTTGCCTTCCTACTTCCTGGCTATTCAATGTGTGCACTCATGGACCTAATTTTCAGGGCTGTGACTCATTTAAGGTCATTGAGATTTCAAGGGACTTTGTGGCTGCAGATTGTCCTAAAAATATCCTCAATCTCAAGACTGAGGGGGCAATAGAGACCAGAAGCCATGGGTGTTACAGTAAGCCACCAAGCCTAGACCAAAACTTGATACCAACAGCACCCAGCTTCCATCTGAAATGACACACACTCCACGTGATGAATACAGCACAGACAAAATAACAAGTTACAAAACTGAAACAGAATTTCACAGAGTTTTGATTTAAGCTGTCATTTGTTTCTATAATGAGAATCTAAAAATTTCTTTCATTGTATTAATCAAGGGACACAAAAGTATTTCCTATCTTATGACTTGGATCCACACTGAATCTGTCATAATGACTTTGTCACATGTCCCACATATGTTTCATTAATTCTCTACCCATACATTTATCTGCAGCATCTCTGCTAGAATTCTGCTGAGCCAAGACACAGTACTCACGCTGAGGTAATGGCACGGTATCGCTCCTGGCCTGCAGTATCCCAGATCTGGGCTTTTATCGTCTTCCCATCCACCTGGATGCTCCTGGTGGCAAATTCCACCCCAATGGTGCTCTTACTCTCCAGATTGAACTCATTGCGTGTGAAACGTGACAGAAGATTACTTTTCCCAACTCCAGAGTCTCCAATCAACACAACTGAAAAGAGAGATGTTATTTTCACAATTAATTCCTTGTATCAGCACTGACCCCTCACAGGCAGTGCCCATCAGAAATGCACAGCCAGATAATTCAGTAAAGACTTACATGGACTTTTTGCACCTCAGATTTTACTATGCACAGTCTGCTTCTCTAGCCCCAGAAGAAGGGAATCAGCTGCCCAGTCCTCAGAGGTGAAAATGAGAAATTGCTACAGCAAAAAAATCAAACAGTGCTATGGAGGCCACAACACTGCATCAGGCAGAGGTAAGAGATGCCCCTCACACACTCAACCTTTGGCACAGGAAGGCTGCAACCCACATTTCAAGAAACACTACAGGCAAGAACATGGCAACAGGCCACCTGTGTACCTGACAAAAGCCTTTGTACAGTATGAATGTACTCCATTTTTATTAAAAAAATGAAAAACACAGTAAGTAAACAATTATTTGCAGTCCCGGTTGGAGTCATACAGGGTATTTTATTTCAGTAATTTAGTTCATAAATATGTTCACCACGGAAAGGGGAAAATTGAAGACATTTGTTACTACGAGAAAGATACAAAGCAAAGCAGAGCTTCATCCAGTAAAACAAGTTGTAGTAGACTGAATGAGAAGTAAGAGATGAGCTAAAAACCTCTGCCTCCACACACGGTGTTGCCATGTTAACAGAAAAATGTTAGTGCAGAGAGATCTTCAGCACACAAAGCCCAGCTCTTCTGAAAAGAATTATGGAAACAAAGGTACATCTTGTGGCAGGAGGTTCCCTCTACTTTGGGGCTTATCAATGAGAGCAAAAAACAACTGAGAGAAACAAAGCTGAAGCAGCTGAGCCATCCTCCCTTTGGCTGGGCAAACATTGTATCACATACCCTTTGGAATTCAAGTGTCCTGGCTCAAGCAAAAGGAAGAAAGGCAGCAAGCCTCTGTGAGCTTTCTTCAACCTTGGGAATATCCCCTACTCCAGTTCTAAGTACAGATTTGATGATCTTCCTCATTCATGTAAGTTTTTCCTATCATATGGTTACAGAAAAGTAGACATGGGCAAAAAACATTCCCAATTTCCTCCAATAGAGAAGAATCTTCTCATTGCACACTTCCACAATGAGCTCACCCATGTTCTCCCAGGGCCAAGGATCATACTTGTGTTTTAGTGCAATTAGAGCTTTCCTCTGCTCAGGCCATTGTTTGAGATGCAGCTCTGGCAGCGCTGTGCTCCAGCTCACTGCCACCCCACCCCTGGAGCACATTCCCAGGCTGCTGCTGGACCCTGGCTCTGCTGCCACAGCTCCCGAGCTGCACAGGGGGATTGTTGAAATGCTTTGGACAGCCCTCCCAGCATCTCATCCGCCTGACAGCACAGACAGACAATTGTGCTAGCACAGCTGAACAGGGAAAAACATAACAGAGGCAGGAAGGGGCAGCCAGCACATCGTGGCAAGGCACCACAACTCCCCACCCGGGAGAGCTTAAACCAGCTCCTCACAGTGCTCTGCCCTCCCTGACAAACTGCCTAAACCATTTTTTAGGATATGAGAACAGATGGATACAAAAATACTTTTTACAAGTTCTTACTCTAGGATTTTGTTATCTTTATTTTTCAAACAGCTTTTCATCACTAATTCCATGGGACCTTCCAAGCACATCCATCTTGCACAGGGATCTCCTGGCTGGGAGTAGGCTCTATCCTACGCCAAAGTCCTGACCATAACCAAAAGTAAGAACACCTAATACACAAGCTAGACTAGCTTGGAAAACCCGAGGATTCTAAATTTTTTCGAAAGGGAGTAACCTTCCCAAGATTTTGCAGCTGGAGGAAGCACAGCCTTTCCAGGTCCTAGCCATCTCCCATGCTCTGGCGTTTTAAAATTATCAGTTTTGGGGATAAACCATGCAAACTGCTCTCAGGTCATTTATGCCATCTGCCACTGGAGGAAAATTCCAGGGGTCCCCCACTCCTTCGGCTCATTACTCATAGGGTCCCTTCACTGGGCTCCCCCACATTCCAGCAGCTTGTAGAACAGTATTTTTTCAGAAGTTAAAGGAAGGCAACTAGAATCCTAATTCAATAAAGAGCATTCTACCCTAAAGTTTCCAAGTGCTTCTTATTAATAGTAAATCTTAAGCATTAAATGAGCACTTTCACTTTCAGGAGAAAGATGCGAAGACTGGAGGCCCCACATGCAGAGAGAAGCCACAAATTTATTTTCTATGGGAGCTGAGCAAGAACGCACCTTCAACATTCTGGACTAAGTGATAACATCTTGGGAAAGTTTCTAAAATTGGTAACAGGACACCACACAGTATTACCTGTTCAAATTGAGAAGTCATGACAGAGTAGAAAACAAAGTTCCAAATGACAGCTTAAGAGTCTGAATACTCCCTGAGCACATCTCACCAGAACTGATGAAGTCACTGTCCAAATGCCCCTAAGGGCCACATTGGTGATGGAAAGATTCACTGGTTTCATCTTGGAAGTGACATGAACCAGTAATTTGCACCAGCCATCATCAGAGGGCTCCAAGCACAGACAAGCCTCATGTTTATATCCTGAATCCTGCTTCTTCAGCCTTTCCTGATTTTCTATCTCCTCCAGCACCCTGTGCCACTGTGTGGGTTATCTATCACTACAGTACCCATTCATCAACTCAGACACCACCCTCACTCTGCTTCCTGTGTCTACAACATCCAGAACTACAGTACAATCCCACCACCCAACACCTGCCCTGTATGTTGAGATCCTTGTGCTAAACAAGCCAAAGCCAGAATTAAAATTCCAGTGCCACACATCAGTGGTAAGAAAGGGAAAATAAACAGCTCAAGTTTATGACAGAATTGTAAATACACCCAGTTATTAATCTGGGAAGAAGAATATATATTTGTGAGCAATTAAGATTAAGGCTCCCTCTAGCAGTGACCATCTAACCAGAGTTTGTGATAAATCTGAAGTACATAAGGTTGCCAGATATTAGTGACTAATAGGATACGCATTTGTTTTTAATAACCACAGCCTTTGCTAGGCGGAGACTAATTAGAACAGTATAAATTCCCACAAAGGTAAAAGAAAGCTCTTTTTCCTATGGCTGTTTTTCCTGCCATTTTTTGTGAATCAGCACACATCTGCATAACCTCAGATTTAATTTTTAAAATAAACACTGATAATACCTAATCTTCTCAAAAGCAAAATTAATGTGCAGATCACATTTTAATAGGTATAAGGCTTCCAACAGCTTTTAATGGCTCTTCGAAGGTCTTAATTCAATTCAGATCAATGCATTCAAAACTCATCCTGGAAAGTCCTTGCTGTTTAATCATCCTGCTACAAAACTAACTGGGAATAGAGGCCCGAACTGCTGGCTTTGCTTGGGTCACATCACTGAACACAGCTACAAGCTCTTCGCAGCATCACTACCCCACGCAGCCCTGCAGGAACAATTTCACTTCTCCCCTCAAAGGCTGGCTCAGGCACTTTGGTAACAAATAGTATTTGGTTGTGATCAATAAAATAAGCAGTTCTGTTGGGACGCACAAAGAAGAGAGGGAAATTGGGAACAAAGAAGCTCCAGTTCAGCAGAGTAGCATTGACAATAATCACTCACATCCCCAGAGTGCTCCCAAACCTTAAGTTAGTCATTGCCTCTTGCATGCTGTCCTCTGGAAATAGGTGGCAGGGGAAACAGTCAAGCCTTAAATTTAATAAAAATAAATTCTCCCAGACTGAGACCCTTCTGTGTCATTATTTCTACCTCTGACTGCTACATAGACTGAGAGAAGAGAGTTCAAAAGCCATTTGTGTGGCTAAGAAGGGGCTAAACCACAAGCCAACCAAAGTCCTGGATATTATTCTGGCAATTGTCCTTGATGTTTAATTCCATTACTGGAGGAAGCAGAAAGAAAAGAATGGGGAGTGGGGCCCACAGCAAAGCCCTCATCCCACTTGGTCCCAATTATTTTATTTCTTGTCTAGTCCCAAAAAGCCTCAAAGGAAGGAAAAGGTAAATAATCAAACCCGCAAAGAAACCCTTCTATATCTACTTATTTTGTAAAAAAAATCCATACAATGACCCCTCCCAAAAGATGTACAGAAAAGGACATTTCTCTCACCTGGTTTTTATTAAGTGCTACAAAGTGTGCCAGCATAACCACAGTACAGATCCTTGACCAAATGAGGTTGAGTCTCACTCCAGATAACATCAAAAACACATTTCAAAGCAAGTATTTTTAAAAGACGAATGCAGTTCTCCTTACCTAATTGACTATTCATAGAAAGAAGAAAAGAAGTACAATTTTTAGGCTTTCAAGTTCTTGGCTATTGAACCACCTGGGAAACAGACGGTGGAATAACTTCAGAAGGAAACTACTTTAGACTCAGACAGTTTAGCATATTTTTACAGGCTGGTCCTCTGCTTTATTATCAGAGAAGAAACAAGGGTTTTTTCCCCCATTGTCTTCAAGACTGTTAAACAAATAAAGGAAATAGGCAAATACTATAAAATAAAGTATTTCCCACAGACAAGTGATTGCTCTTTCATTTGGTCCACAAGTTCACAATCACTGCTGCCCTTGTGAGGGTCCAGGTACAAAGAGCGTACCCTGATATCAAACGCCTGAGGAATTGTCACAGCAGCAAAGGATCTCCAGAGCCCTCATAGAGCACCATCGGCACCTTGCACTGCCTTTCCCAAGAGTCAGCTCTCGGGATGAAAATCAGGTTTCAGCCACTCTACCAACAGGAGATTTGATGCCAAACAGGCTGGGAAACCAAAGGTGAAGGTGCTACAGCCACCTGCACCGCTCCTCGGGCCTCCCAGACAGAGCTGTGGGCTGCTCCAGGAAACTGGTCAGCCTGAGCCTCCGGACAGGCAAAAGCCCGGCCTGTGAAGACATCCCACGGGACAGAAACCCCCGAGCCATCCCACGGGAGGACACCCACGGCGATGATCGCCCCCGGAGCCAGCGCAGGAGGAGCAGCACGGAGCCGTCACACAGCCCTTGACAGCCCGACATGTCAAGCGCGGTAAAACACCCATCGGCACAACCTCATTAATGCTGTTACAGTCCCAGGCTCTCGGTTCCGACGCCCAGCGGGGACCTGCGAAGGAGCCTCCATGGAAGCTTGTTTTTTTCAGCTCCGGCTCGACACCGAGCGATCTCCGGGTAAGCACCGACATCGGCGGGCACAGCCCCGGCCCGCCCGCTCCCCGCCGCGGCTCCGGCCGCCCCCGGGACCGCAGCCGCCCAGCTGCAGAGCGGCCCACGCGGAGCGGGCCGGCCGGGGCGGGCGGGCAGCCCGCGCAGCTCCCCGCCGCTCCCCCGGGGCATCCCGGCGCCAGGCCAGGCCAGGCCGGAGCCCACAGGGCCGCCCCGCGCACCAAGGCCGCCCCGCACCAAGGCCCGGCGGCCATCCCGGCTCGCGCGGCCCGCTGGTCCCGGCGAGCCCGGCGCGGCGCGCAGCCGTGCCCCCGCTGAGCAGGTACCTTTGAACAGATAGTCGTACTCGTCGTCGCGGGTGCCATGGCGAGGCGGCGCTGACCCTCTCCTGCCCGCACCGACCGCGGCCCCAGCCCGGGGGGGCGCTCCCGCACGGACCAATCAGAGCCCGCAGGGGCGAGCAGCGCTTCAGAGCCATCAGCAACAGCCAATAGACACGGGAACTGCGCTGATTGGCGGCGCTGTCCAATAGAATGAGGGCAGCTGGAAAGGGCGGTGCTTGGGTGCCGGAGCTGGGAACCTGCGAGACGGGCGGGGCCGGGCCGGGGCGGGCGAGGGCGGGTTTAAGGGCGGGGCGGATGGGCGTGGCTAAGGGGGCGTGGCCAAGGCGGGGCGGGGCTGTGGGAGCAGCGGGTTTTCTTTTCGGGGGTCATACGGAGCAGGGGGGCCTGAGGAGCATGGGGCTCACCCCGGTGTGAGCGGCATCGCTGGGAGAAGCGTTTCGCCCCGTTTGAGAGTCAAGTAGCAGCGTTAGGGCTCTGCTTCCAGCACTGCAGGTTGGATTTTCATCACGGTTGACTTCAGGGGATAGTACCTGCCCTTCCATGTCTTCCAGAAGATGCCCTGCTTGCGCTCGTGCCTCTGCCGGGGGATGGAGCGGAAATATTTCCCATTCAGGTTGGCATGGCCACAGGTACTGAACCACAGCCACCTACGAGGGCAATGAAGAGACAATTTAAAATGTAACTCACAGAAATTCAGACAGAAAAACACAGGTTCAAGGCAGCGCTACCCCTTCCCTGGCTTAGATCTGTCTCTTACCCCTTCGGCTGCTCCCTGCTCCGCTCAGCGCTCCCGGCTCCACCTTCCTGCTAAACACGAGCTGAAAAGGCTGTTCTGGCAAAAACATGCCCGCACGGTGACACAATTGTTCAGGGAAAACGTTTCCCCTTTTTCCCCTGGCAGGGCTCTAGGCAGTTTGCTGAACGGAGCACTGACCACAGGCAGGGACCGCGTGGTCACTCGGGCAGTGATGGAGGGACACCATTCGCGTCTCTTCGTGGGCTCCAAGCGGGACATCCTTTGCCTTCCCGATGGCTGAGTTGCAGCAACTCGTCCTGGGAACGCTGTGCAGGCTGTAGCACCAGTCTCACAGAGCCATTCGGGGTGCCCAAGGTCCTGCTGCCCTGTGCCCCCTCCTCGTGACCCACCACAACTGTGTCCACCAATGTCCCATCGCTGGCTGAGACTTGGCTGCATTTGGACAAACCTGGCAGGGACACACCGACTCCCTCCCCCTCTGTAATGTGCAGGCTCTGCTCATCACACATTCTCCCATTATGGGCTGTGCTCATCACGACAGGTCTGCCCTACTTTCCTCCCTGGGGGTTATCCAGCTAAAGGATAGTGGGTCTGCAGTATCACAGAGGGAGCAGCAGCAAGATTGAGACAATGTGAGGAAAGGATTGGCTTTGGACTTGTTTTTGCCTGCCGTTGAGATGCTCAGAGTGGAAGCATTGTCGGGTGGGGAGAGACTCTGACCCAGGCCCGGTGGCACTGAGCTGCCCTCAGCTTCCCCAGGACAGGACCCTGGACAGGCAGGATCATGGTGTGATTTCCCAAAAATAATGCTATTAAATGAGTGGGGGCAGATGAAGAGGCAGCACGCAGACTGACAGCTTGGCAGGGTATCCAGCTCAGTGACAGCCAGCTAGAATGGGTGACAGCCAACGTGGGGCAAGCAACCTGCAATCCCATTGCCAAGGTATCTAGGTATCTGTGATATCAGGCAATAGAAGCAGCAGGGAAGAAAGCCAAAAATTCTTGGGAAGATGCAGCTCCAGCCTGGCAATTGAGGCCAGTGCTCCTCTGTGACAGGCAGTGATTGCTGAAGAGCGAGGAGGAAAGCTTTTCTTAGGGGTTTTGGTGCTCACATGCAGCATGGAGGATCAGACTTTAAATCCTTCCCATGCCAAAGGGAGTTTTAGCACCAGGATGTGCAGGAAGGCATTATCCCTTTCTCGTTGAGCTGTCCTGTTCCTGCAGGACCCCAGCGAAATGCCCTGGTGGTGGTACCTGGAGCACCCCAGGGGTGTTAACCATCCAGTGATGAACAAAAAATAGCATCAGGAGAGCAGCACTGGAAGATGTTGGATGCAGAATCTCCTAGGAAGGGCTGCTCTGCGATGCTGAGTTTCCCAGCTGATAACTGCCATCCAGTGAGTGGCTGTATGACAGGAGGGTGGCTCCTTGCTGGTCGTTACTTCCCTTGATTTACTCTACACAGTAGAACTAAAACATCTTTGTTTCATTATCAAAAGTAAATTAATTGGTTCTGAACTGATGGAGGAAGGCCTAAAAAGCCACCAAAGCTATTTTTCATCAGTTTGGATGGAAATCACTTCTTCTCTTCTTCCAGTGCCTGGGAGTTCTTGTCATGAGTGTTAAAGAGCAATAGATGATGGTGGTACCATTGTGAGTGCTGTCCATCTCCAAAATGCCCTGGGACAGGGTTTTAACATGTGCTACATGAGTGGAGAATGATGACATGGTGTCCTGGGGCAATGTGGGGTGAAACATGAGCCCATAGTCCCCACATTCTTCACATCTGGGAGTCCCCCAAGCTCGTGGTGTTTTGTATTGGAGAATCAGCATCGTGTCACCAAAACCAAATATGTGTCACTGATGGGGCAACGCATTTGCAGAACCTTTCTGTAAATTCCACGTCCTCAAATTTGACACAGGCCATCAAGCTTCCAGCCAGTGGCCTGAGCTCCCACTGGTCAGTAACACGGTAAGGAAATGTCCAACAATGCAGATCCTGCTCTGGGGGTCCCACTGGCACCACCCCTGACTGTCACTTAAGGGATCGAAGACCTTCACAGCGGTGCTCCAGTGACCACACAGGCCCTGCGTGACTGTAGAAAAAGAAAAGAACTTTCAAGGCTTGGGTACTGCCCTATAGACAACATTATCACAAGTAAAAAGCTAGCAGAATTAAGGCCAACAGGTGAAGTACAACATAGATTCCTGTGCACAAATACTTAGAAATTACAACACAAAATCACAAAGGAATCTCAGAAGTCAGTATTTATCAACCGGTTGATAACAGAATGACAGAATTATTAAGGTTAAAAAGACCTTGAGACCACTGAGTCCAACCTTTGATCAAGCACCACCTTGTCTACTAGACCAGAGCAATGAGTGCCACTTCCAATGTTTTCCTGAACACCTTCAGGAACAGTGACATGTCACAGAGTATTCTGGACATCCCATAGAGCCAAATTATGAGCTTCTGGCCATTTCAGATTAGTGTGCTTGCATATTTTCACTCTATTTTCTTTTAATGTTCTATTAATTCTCTCTACTTGTCCTGAAGACTGTGAGTGATGTGGGTGTTGTAATTTCCTGTCTCTCCCTAAAGCCTTGTACAGCTGATGGAATATGTTTGCTGTAAAATGAGCACCTCTGTATGTTTCAATAAGCTCTGGCCCTGAGTATCAGGTATAACCTCCTTTAGCCTGGCATTTACTGCTCCTCCTGTGTCAGCCTCATTTTGGCAACTGATCTACCATGGCCAGCAAACGCCTGTCCCCAGCTGGAGGTGACATGTTCACAGCCACTGAAAGGACGCAGACCCATGGTCACCATCCTTACTCTAAGCTTGGTGTTACACAAGAGCTTTGGGCAACTCAGGCAGCTGTTACATACATTTCTCGGCAGCATGAATCCTGGAGCTCCCCACAATTTCTGTCCCTCACGGGCCTTACCCTGAAATGGTCTCACCACAGTGAGTAACATTTTTGGCAGATCAGTTTTTCTCCAGCTGACCATATTCCATCATCATTTGGAGTTGCCTCCCACTTTTCCAATCACCCTCTTCCTTCTGTTGAGCTGTCCTCCATACATAGTTTGAAATTCTGTCAAATTGGGCCTTTCACTCTAGAAGCCAATTAGATGTCAACAGGGGCAACATCACCAGGGGCTTCCTGGCTGCTCCTTCCCAGTGCATCCATCACCTGGGGCATTGCCTCTGCCAACCCCTGCAATGTCTTTAGTGTGGCTGGACAAGGTACTGCAGCAATTTCTGGAGGGAATTGTACTGCTTCTGGCAAATCGCTCTTTCCTCTCCATTGGATACTCTCTGTCCTGCTGATGTGGAATACCTCACTCTTTCCATAACATTCCTGCCGCATGACATAACACGGGAAGCGTATCAAGTATCAAATGTAGGCTGTTAACTCATTTCCCTTTTCCCTGATGTGCATCTCTTGCCAAGTCTGCTCCCTGTGTGCTCCCCTTTGCTGGAAATGGTTCTGCTTCTCTAACCTGTCCCTGGCATCCCCACAGATGGTCCACCCAGACCATCACTGTCCTTGCAGGCAGCAGTTCTGCTTCTCTAACCTGTCCCTGGCATCCCCACAGATGTTTTACCCAGACCATCACTGTCCTTGCAGGCAGCAGTTCTGCTCTCTAACCTGTCCCTGGCATCCCCACAGATGTTTTACCCAGACCATCACTGTCCTTGCAGGCAGCAGTTCTGCATCTCTAACCTGTCCCTGGCATCCCCACAGATGTTTTACCCAGACCATCACTGTCCTTGCAGGCAGCAGCATGAGCCCAGCACTGCATCTGGGTTCTGGGAGGCAACACCAGTTAATGGAAATCTGCATCCCTTGCTCCCACAGGAGATCTGCTTCTCCATCATCAGGTAGAGGCACTTGGCTCACTGAATTCGAGGTGTTGCATCTTTTAAAGAGTATCTGCTGCTAGGAGGATTTGTTGTTGTGATAGAGCTGGGGTCACACACAGTTCCAAGGGTGTCTCCACCTCATGTGGGACATGGACTGTTGCAGGATGTCCCAGGGGAAGGGGGTGGCTTTTCTCCAATGCTGCTGCCACAGATTTATGTCAGGCTGGTGCTCCTGCAGCAAGTGGATCTAGATAAACTGAGTAATGTGTGACCAGTCTCTGCTGGGGTCCACTTCTGTCATCACACCAGTGGCTATTCCTCTATGCCCATGAACACACAGAGACACACAGAGATGATAACCTTCTTTTGTCATAGAAAAAGGCTTTTTTCTTCCTTTTCACTGAAGGGGCAATACAAAGCATTAGCATAGGAACCAGTTTCTTACTCAGACAGGACTTTTGCCCATTGTCTCCCTGAAGAAAAAAATGTTCCCCAAGTTAATAGAAATATATTAGTGTTAGGAGGTTTCCTGCTTCTTGTGCATGCCACTAGTCCCAGCCGTGGGTGATGCCCTCCCTTCATGAATAGAACAGAACATAGCAAAACTCAAGAACAACTGTAACAGTTCTCCTTATTCTGGGGGAAGCTTCAATAATGTTAATATGTTTACCATCCCTTCACCTAATATAAATGTACATGCAAAAAAAATGGCTTTTAAAAATATTCTCTTAGGAATATATGCAAAAATAACATTAAAAGCAAGTGCACATCCACAGGGAATCTCATATATAACAAAATAAAGCGGTGTTGAGCTGACATACACCTGGAGAACATGTTCCATGGTATTTCTAGTTTACACCCCAACAATCCATTCAAATAGTTACCACTAAATCTGAATTCACAAAAAGAATATAAGTTTTCCAGGAAAATGGACACAAGCAGCACACATTTGGAACCTGAGGTGCCTCTTCATTGCAGATGTTCCTGAAACCCCCTTTAGAGGAGGCTCCATGTGCTCAGTGAAGTCGAGGGACCAGCTCCTTGCAGGTGTTTGTGACCCAGAGACCCAGCCCTCCTAGGAGCTGCAACAAAAACTTTCCAAAGCCCAAAGAAAAATTTTAGACCAACTCTTAGATTAAAACTTCTTGAAGGAATCAACAAACATTAAAAACTGTCTCTAGTGCACAATTTTTAATAGGCTCCCGCTCTATCTTTTAAAATGCTTCAACCACTTGTGTGCCTCCCTGCACACATGCAGGAGTGTCACCACATCTGAATAAAACAGAGGGCCCAGGTCCACTCTAGCATTCATATTGATATCAGGGAATTGGACACCATGCTCCAGCTCCCCTGCTCCAAAGATCAGGTGAACACCTGCTGGCAGCATTTGGGTGTTGGGAGAAGGGAGACTCTTCAGGTGGCAGCCTGGGGTCCAACCAGGATCAACAAACAGTCAAGGAACTTCCTCTCCAACCAGTCTGGTGCCACTTGGGCCCAGCACTGCCCCAGACTGTCACGTGGCACCGAAGCTCCTCACAGCCCAGTGACCCCAGAGGGGCCCTGTGACCCTCTGCACACCCTAGCTCACCTCAGCTCTCAGGGCAGCTGCACACCCCATGTGCTCCTCCCCAGCCACCGGGGTCCGCTGGCCCCAAATATTTTGTTAAACTCTGCTGGGCCCACACTGAGATGTCAGCACTATGCCATTGCTTTTTTTCTGACATGAAAACTTGCTCAAAATGGTCACTAAGATGCTGAAGCTTGTCCTGAGAGCCTCGACCACTGCAGTACCCATGACATTGCTATCTGCTGGGATCTTGGCCAGGAATTCCCCCACCTCTCTTAGTGGGATCTGAACCCTGGGAGTTGGGAGCACCCTCAAGGAGCTCCCCAGAACACAGCTTGGGAGGTGTCCCTGGTAAATGGGCAAAGCAGGTGCAGAGCTGTGCCAGGCAGGTCTACAAGAAATGCAATTTGTGCTCGGGGCTGTTGAGATCCAGCAAAGAGCTGAAGCAACTGGAAGACTGGGAGAGTCTTGGCACCCCTGTGCCTGCCTGGACCCTGAGGCATTTGGAGCCAGGGATGGCTCTGAAAGTGTGACCCTTCTGGCACTGGTGAGCTGAGTGCTGGGCTGGCTGTCTGGAGAGTGTTGGTGGCTGGAGAACTTCTCTTGCTCAGTTGCTGTTCCTTGGCTGTGTGGCAGATTCTGTTTTCGTTGGCTTTGCCAATTTGCATTTTTGGTTTTGTACTGCTGCTGCAGTGCTGTGGTGGTGGTGGGGGCTCGGGTGGTGCCTCTGGCTTACCTTGGTAAGCAATGCAGGGATTCAGCCTGTCCATCTGAGCTGGTGCAGCTCTGTGTGCACACAAACACCTTCCCCTTTTGCTAAGAGACATCTGGATTCCACTGTTGAACAAAAGAAGCTTGAGGCTCTGCTCTCGTGTCTCCTGATGGTTGTTCCGCTGTTTAGAGGGAGCTCTGTGCAGCAGCCCAGCCTATCCACACTTTGGGGCTACAAACACATCTGATGCACAACTTCATCTTGATCGAGCCATTCTCTTTGAGAATCCCAGGTCAAGCTGCTGCTACTGCTGGCTTCAAGCTCGGCACTGAGGGGCGTGCCAGCTCCGTGCCACCCATTGCAGCCCATCCCCAACCTATCCCACAGTGCTGCCAGCCCCCAAATCCCCAAAATCCCATCACACCGTCCAGACTGCAGCCTCTGGCCTTAGCCCGGCTGTCACTGTCGTGTCCTGTCATCTGCTCTGTCGCTGGAGGGAGCCCCGTGACA
This sequence comes from Malurus cyaneus samueli, assembly GCA_009741485.1. NCBI lineage: Eukaryota > Metazoa > Chordata > Aves > Passeriformes > Maluridae > Malurus > Malurus cyaneus. The sequence goes on along the minus strand of CM019235.1, from coordinate 3,423,496 downwards.
GCTCCTGGATGCTGTCACCAACTGCAGCCGAAGTGGTTGTTAAAAATGAAAGAGGTGCAGGATTTCAGGGGCGTTGCAGATGAAAACAGAGACCCAAACTGGCTTCTTCTGCAGAGGGACCTTGAAAGGGCCCCGGGATGCCATAATCTCCAGAGTGGGAGTGATGCCATGGGTGGCACTGATGGAATGTGGACACTGGTACAGCAAAACAGACAAAACTGAAACACCCAAGGAAGCAAAAGCTGTGGTCCCTGGATAGGCAAGATTTAGTGCATTCAGCATGCTCATTTGGCATTTATCAAACCCTGGCGGTGATACTGGCTGGCACTGCCAGCCACCAGGAACCTCATGTAGATCAAATGCACCACCGGGGAGCAAACCCCTCCGGACAAAAAGCCCTGCAATCAGTAAATACAGAAAGCTCCTTCACCCACTTCGAGTTGATGCATAAATCCCGCTTCAGTTTCATCACTTCAGCATGCAGACTAAATATACACTCCCATATCTGCTGCTGCACTCAGGGACCAAACAAGTTTTGAATTAAGCAAAGGGAATATTAAAAACGCATTGAATGCAGGAGTGAGCACAGAGCTGGATATAATGGTTTGCACAGTTGTGCTTGGGGCTATTATTAATCCTGGGATTGCCCCCAGGGAAGCAGGACACGATGCAGGCTGGGCCACATTTAAGTGCATCAGTTATTTAGAGAGCTGCCAGGGATTAGAGCACTCTCACTCTCCCTGCAATGAGCAGTTTTTGTCTCCTTTCCTTGACCAGCCAGAGAAGCTCCTATAGTTCCTCCAGCTCTAGCATATTGGAACTGGAGAAAATATTTACTATGGGATTGGGAGCACTGCTGGAACTTACCCCCATCCTTTTAAAGGCCCCTACTCCATCTCATTTCATTCCTACCTCTGTAATAAACCCCAGAAGTTAAATAAAGGCTTTTGGAGATGCCACACCCCTGTGGTAGGCAGGCTATTTAGTGGGGCTTGTCCTCTGCCCAGCACTGACCTTAATGGCCGATCATCCAGACCTCATCCTCTGCAACTTTTCAGAGAGTTGGCAGAGGCTTTTCAAGCCCCTACAAAGGAATATCCCCCTCCTGCAAAGCTCTGCCATCAGGAATAAGAAACCAAGCGCACAGCCTTACAAACTTGCTGCCCAGAGCCTCATTTCCAGGAAGCAATTTAGGAGCCCAAAAACTTCCAGCAGACTCAAACTGCGACTGAACCCATAGCAACAATTTATCTCAGAGCTCCTTAAGGCAACAGGTGAAATGGAGAGCAGAGGGTCACACTTCCACCAGGGAAGTTTTCAAATGCAGAATCCTCACAATACTCCAACAGGTAAACCAGCAGGAAAATAATCCAGACAGGACACTCCAAGGCTTGTTTTTATTAAAAGACATCTTCAGAAAAGATACTTCAGTACAAAAAAAAGTTTAAAATACACAAACTACACTTGCTTTCCTTTCCAGCATCAACATTTATAAATTACACCACATTGTTATTAACACTGCATTTAAATATGAAAACAAATTAAAACAGGGAATTCATCAACAAGGTCCAACATCCTACAAACAACTATGTACAGTATTTAGCAGCTAGGAGCTCTAGCACAGTAGTCAATATGACTTCAATAGGGTGGGATGCTTGGGAAGCCCCAAGACTGCAGCTTGGCCTGTTAAGTTTTCAGGGGGTTTTGGCCACCTGTCCCCAGACACCCACCGAAGGCAGAGGCGATGTCACACAGCATGGCACACACCTGACAAGGTGCAGCTCTTGCAGAGGAGCCCTGCTGTCCCCTGTAGTGCTGGGACACACGTGGGGATGGGCCACACTGCAAAGCACGAGATGGCTGGTGGAGGAAGGCAGCCTCTGCTCTGTCTCCACCCAGGGACAGTCACTGTGTCTGTGCTGTCTCATTGCTCATTCTGCCCACCCCCAGCAGCACTGGCAAGCTCCACGCAGAGCTCCAGACAGGATCTGACCCCTCAGGCACCCAGCAGCAGGATCTCACCCACTAACCTTACAGCTGGAAGCAGTTTTCCCAGCTCCCAGCAAATTCCAGCACAGCCAGAAGGACAGGTCTTCAAAGGGAAGGCAAGTGAGCCCGAGCTCCCTGTCTGCACAGGTGACCCTTACCCTCCCCTCAAGCCCTGCAGCTCAGGGGGACGGGGCTGTGAGATGGAGCTGCCTGAGGCTCACTGCCCCCAGCCCCAGCAGGGCAAGGAGGCTCCAGAGCTCTCACAGAGGGTGTGTGGGACATCATTTGGGGAGAACAGCAAAAGACAGGACACAGCAAGGCTCCGTACCCAGTGCTGTAGTCCAGAGCAGTGAGACACTTCACGTGCCCCACCTGCCACAGGCCCAGCTCATCAACACAGTACAGAAATGTTAAGACAGGATAGAAAGCACCAGACAATTTGAACTTCCCGCAGCAGCACGTGGCAGGTCAGTAGACCCCTGTGCATGCTCTGGAGGTGGATCACCCTCCTGGTGGCTCCTCTTCATGTTTGGGAGCTCCCATCCAGGGGTTTTGGCAACACGGAGCTGTTTTACTTTTAGCGAGGACCAGTGTCGTGCCACTAAAGGATTTCTAACCAAGGGAGGGGGCATCGTCTTCTGTAAACACCGAGTGATGGAGCTCAGGTCTGTGCTCCACAAAGAAAGTCTCAAGTAGCAGCATTAGGGCTCTGCTTCCAGCACTGCAGGTTGGATTTTCATCACGGTTGACTTCAGGGGATAGTACCTGCCCTTCCATGTCTTCCAGAAGATGCCCTGCTTGCGCTCGTGCCTCTGCCGGGGGATGGAGCGGAAATATTTCCCATTCAGGTTGGCATGGCCACAGGTACTGAACCACCAGCCACCTACGAGGGCAATGAAGAGACAATTTTAAAATTGTAACTCACAGAAATTCCAGACAGAAAAACACAGGTTCAAGGCAGCTGCTACCCCCTTTTCCCTGGCTTTAGGATCTGTCTCTTACCCCTTCGGCTGCTCCCTGCTCCGCTCAGCGCTCCCGGCTCCACCTTCCTGCTAAACACGAGCTGAAAAGGCTGTTCTGGCAAAAACATGCCCGCACGGTGACACAATTGTTCAGGGAAAACGTTTCCCCTTTTTCCCCTGGCAGGGCTCTAGGCAGTTTGCTGAACGGAGCACTGACCACAGGCAGGGACCGCGTGGTCACTCGGGCAGTGATGGAGGGACACCATTCGCGTCTCTTCGTGGGCTCCAAGCGGGACATCCTTTGCCTTCCCGATGGCTGAGTTGCAGCAACTCGTCCTGGGAACGCTGTGCAGGCTGTAGCACCAGTCTCACAGAGCCATTCGGGGTGCCCAAGGGTGTCCCTGCTGCCCTGGTGGCCCCCTCCTCGTGACCCCACACAACCTGTGCTCACCAATGTCCCATCGCTGGCCTGAGACCTTTGGCTGCATTTGGACAAACCCTGGCAGGGTTACACCGACTCCCTCCTTCCCTCTGTAATGTGCAGGCTCTGCTCATCACACATTTCTCCCATTATGGGCTGTGCTCATCACGACAGGTCTGCCCTACTTTCCTCCCTGGGGGAGTTTTTATCCAGCTAAAGGATCAGTGGGTCTGCAGTATCACAGAGGGAGCAGCAGCAAGATTGAGACAATGGTGAGGAAAAGATTGGCTTTGGACTTGTTTTTGCCTGCCTTGGGAGATGCTCAGAGTGGGAGCATTGTCGGGGTGGGGAGAGACTCTGACCCTCCAGGCCCGGTGGCACTGAGCTGCCCTCAGCTTCCCCCAGGACAGGACCCTGGACAGGCAGGATCATGGTGTGATTTCCCAAAAATAAGTGCTATTAAATGAGTGGGGGCAGATGAAGAGGCAGCAGCCAGACTGACAGCTTGGCAGGGTATCCAGCTCAGTGACAGCCAGGCTCTGAGAATGGGTGACAGCCAACGTGGGGCAAGCAACCTGCAATCCCATTGCCAAGGTATCTAGGTATCTCTGTTGTATATCAGGCAATAGAAGCAGCAGGGAAGGAAAGCCAAAAATTCTTGGGAAGATGCAGCTCCAGCCTGGCAATTGATCGGGCCAGTTGCTCCTCTGTGACAGGCAGTGATTGCTGAAGGAGCGAGGAGGAAAGCTTTTCTTAGGGGTTTTGGTGCTCACATGCAGCATGGAGGATCAGACTTTTAATCCTTCCCATGCCAAAGGGAGTTTTAGCACCAGGATGTGCAGGAAGGCATTATCCCTTTCTCCTGTTGAGCTGTTCCTGTTCCTGCAGGACCCCAGCGAAATGCCCTGGTGGGTGGTACCTGGAGCACACCCAGGGGTGTTAACCATCCAGTGATGAACAATTAAATAGCATCAGGAGGAGCAGCACTGGAAGATGTTGGATGCAGAATCTCCTAGGAAGGGCTGCTCTGCGATGCTGAGTTTCCCACAGCTGATAATGCTGCATCCAGTGAGTGGCTGTATGACAGGAGGGTGGCTCCTTGCTGGTCGTTACTTCCCTTGATTTACTCTACACAGTAGAACTAAAACATCTTTGTTTCATTATCAAAAGTAAATTAATTGGTTCTGAACTGATGGAGGAAGGCCTAAAAAGCCACCAAAGCTATTTTTCATCAGTTTGGATGGAAATCACTTCTTCTCTTCTTCCAGTGCCTGGGAGTTCTTGTCATGAGTGTTAAAGAGCAATAGATGATGGTGGTACCATTGTGAGTGCTGTCCATCTCCAAAATGCCCTGGGACAGGGTTTTAACATGTGCTACATGAGTGGAGAATGATGACATGGTGTCCTGGGGCAATGTGGGGTGAAACATGAGCCCATAGTCCCCACATTCTTCACATCTGGGAGTCCCCCAAGCTCGTGGTGTTTTGTATTGGAGAATCAGCATCGTGTCACCAAAACCAAATATGTGTCACTGATGGGGCAACGCATTTGCAGAACCTTTCTGTAAATTCCACGTCCTCAAATTTGACACAGGCCATCAAGCTTCCAGGGCAGTGGCCTGAGCTCCCACCTGGGTCAGTAAACTGGTAAGGAAATGTCCAACAATGCAGATCCTGCTCTGGGGGTCCCACTGGCACCACCCCTGACTGTCACTTAAGGGATCGAAGACCCTTCACAGCGGTGGCTCCAGTGACCACACAGGCCCTGCGTGACTGTAGAAAAGAAGAAAGAACTTTCAAGGCATTTGGGTACTGCCCTTATAGACAACATTATCACAAGTAAAAAGCATAGCAGAATTAAGGCCAACAGGTGAAGTACAACATAGATTCCTGTGCACAAATACTTAGAAGATTACCAACACAAAATCACAAAGGAATCTCAGAAGTCAGTTATTTATCAACCGGTTGATAACAGAATGACAGAATTATTAAGGTTTAAAAAGACCTCTGAGACCACTGAGTCCAACCTTTGATCAAGCACCACCTTGTCTACTAGACCAGAGCAATGAGTGCCACTTCCAATGTTTTCCTGAACACCTTCAGGAACAGTGACATGTCACAGAGTATTCTGGACATCCCATAGAGCCAAATTTATGGCTTCTGGCCATTTCAGATTAGTGTGCTTGCATATTTTCACTCTATTTTCTTTTAATGTTCTATTAATTCTCTCTACTTGTCCTGAAGACTGTGAGTGATGTGGTGTGTGTAATTTCCTGTCTCTCCCTAAAGCCTTGTACAGCTGATGGAATATGTTTGCTGTAAAATGAGCACCTCTGTATGTTTCAATAAGCTCTGTAGCCCTGAGTATCAGGTATAACCTCCTTTAGCCTGGCATTTACTGCTCCTCCTGTGTCAGCCCTTCATTTTGGCAACTGATCTACCATGGCCAGCAAACGCCTGTCCCCAGCTGGAGGTGACATGTTCACAGCCACTGGAAAGGGACGCAGACCCATGGTCACCATCCTTACTCTAAGCTTGGTGTTACACAAGAGCTTTGGGCAACTCAGGCAGCTGTTACTAACTCATTTCTCGGCAGCATGAATTCCTGGAGCTGCCCACAATTTCTGTCCCTCCACGGGCCTTACCCTGAAATGGTCTCACCACAGTGAGTAAACATTTCTTTGGCAGATCAGTTTTTCTCCAGCTGACCATATTCCATCATCATTTTGAGTTGCCTCCCACTTTTCCAATCACCTCTTTCCTTCTGTTGAGCTGTCCTTCCCATACATAGTTTGAAATTCTGTCAAATTGGGCCTTTCACTCTAGAAGCCATTAGATAGTCACAGGGGCACATCATCCCAGGGGCTTCCTGGCTGCTCCTTCCCAGTGCATCCATCACCTGGGGCATTGCCTCTGCCAACCCCTGCAATGTCTTTAGTGTGGGCTGGACAAGGTACTGCAGCAATTTCTGGAGGGAATTGTACTGCTTCTGGCAAATCGCTCTTTCCTCTCCATTGGATACTCTCTGTCCTGCTGATGTGGAATATCCTCACTCTTTCCATAACATTCCTGCCGCATGACATACACGGGAAGCGTATCAAGTATCAAATGTATGGCTGTTAACTCATTTCCCTTTTCCCTGATGTGCATCTCTTGCCAAGTCTGCTCCCTGTGTGCTCCCCTTTGCTGGAAATGGTTCTGCTTCTCTAACCTGTCCCTGGCATCCCCACAGATGGTCCACCCAGACCATCACTGTCCTTGCAGGCAGCAGTTCTGCTTCTCTAACCTGTCCCTGGCATCCCCACAGATGTTTTACCCAGACCATCACTGTCCTTGCAGGCAGCAGTTCTGCTTCTCTAACCTGTCCCTGGCATCCCCACAGATGTTTTACCCAGACCATCACTGTCCTTGCAGGCAGCAGTTCTGCATCTCTAACCTGTCCCTGGCATCCCCACAGATGTTTTACCCAGACCATCACTGTCCTTGCAGGCAGCAGCATGAGCCCAGCACTGCATCTGGGTTCTGGGAGGCAACACCAGTTAATGGAAATCTGCATCCCTTGCTCCCACAGGAGATCTGCTTCTCCATCATCAGGTAGAGGCACTTGGCTCACTGAATTCGAGGTGTTGCATCTTTTAAAGAGTATCTGCTGCTAGGAGGATTTGTTGTTGTGATAGAGCTGGGGTCACACACAGTTCCAAGGGTGTCTCCACCTCATGTGGGACATGGACTGTTGCAGGATGTCCCAGGGGAAGGGGGTGGCTTTTCTCCAATGCTGCTGCCACAGATTTATGTCAGGCTGGTGCTCCTGCAGCAAGTGGATCTAGATAAACTGAGTAATGTGTGACCAGTCTCTGCTGGGGTCCCACTTTCTCTGTCATCACACCAGTGGCTATTCCTCTATGCCCATGAACACACAGAGACACACACAGATGTGTGTATATAACCTTCTTTTGTCAATAGAAAAAGGCTTTTTCTTTCCTTTTCACTGAAGGGGCAATACAAAGCATTAGGCAATGGAACCAGTTTCTTACTCAGACAGGACCTTTTGCCCATTGTTCTCCTGGAAGAAAATGAATGTTTTCCCCAAGTTAATAGAAATATTATTAGTGTTAGGAGGTTTCCTGCTTCTTTGTGCATGCCACTAGTCCCAGCCGTGGGTGATGCCCTCCCTTCATGAATAGAACAGAACATAGCAAAACTTCAAGAACAACTGTAACAGTTCTCCTTATTCTGGGGGAAGTCTTCAAATATGTTAATATGTTTACCATCCCTTCACCTAATATAAATGTACATGCAAAAAAAATGTGCTTTTAAAAATATTCTCTTAGGAATATATGCAAAAATAACATTAAAAGCAAGTGCACATCCACAGGGAATCTCATATATATACAAAAATAAAGCGGTGTTGAGCTGACATACACCTGGAGAACATGTTCCATGGTATTTCTAGTTTACACCCCAACAATCCATTCAAATAGTTACCACTAAATCTGAATTCACAAAAAGAATATAAGTTTTCCAGGAAAATGGACACAAGCAGCACACATTTGGAACCTGAGGTGCCTCTTCATTGCAGATGTTCCTGAAACCCCCTTTAGAGGAGGCTCCATGTGCTCAGTGAAGTCGAGGGACCAGCTCCTTGTGCAGGTGTTTGTGACCCAGAGACCCAGCCCTCCTAGGAGCTGCAACAAAAACTTTCCAAAGCCCAAAGAAAAATTTTAGACCAACTCTTAGATTAAAACTTCTTGAAGGAATCAACAAACATTAAAAACTGTCTCTGGCACACAATTTTTAATAGGCTCTCACTCTATCTTTTAAAATGCTTCAACCACTTCGTGTGCCTCCCTGCACACATGCAGGAGTGTCACCACATCTGAATAAAACAGAGGGGCCCAGGTCCACTCTTAGCATTCATATTGAATATCCTCAGGGAATTTGGACACCCATGCTCCAGCTCCCCCTGCTCCAAAGATCCAGGTGAATTCACCTGCTGGCAGCATTTGGGTGTTTGGGAGAAGGGAGACTCTTCAGGTGGCAGCCTGGGGTCCAACCAGGATCAACAAACAGTCAAGGGAACTTTCCTCTCCAACCAGTCTGGTGCCACTTTGGGGGGCCCACAGCACTGCCCCAGACTGTCACTGTTGGCACCGAAGCTCCTCCACAGCACCAGCTCCAGTGACCCCAGAGGGGCCCCGTGTGACCCTCTGCACACCCTGAGCTCACCTGCAGCTCTCAGGGCAGCTGCACACCCCATGTGCTCCTCCCCAGCCACCGGGGGTCCTGCTGGCCCCAAATATTTTGTTAAACTCTGCTGGGGCCCACACCCTGAGAAGCTGTCAGCACTATGCCATCTGCTTTTTTTTTCTGACATGATAAAAACTTGCTCAAAATGGTCACTAAGATGCTGAAGCTTGTCCTGAGAGCCTCGACCACTGCAGTATCCCAGTGACATTGCTATCTGCCTGGGATGCTTGAGCCAGGAATTCTCCTTCCTACTCTCTTAGTGGGATCTGAACCCCTGGGAGTTGGGGAGCACCCTCAAGGAGCCTCCCCAGAACACAGCTTGGGAGGTGTCCCTGGTAAATGGGCAAAGCAGGTGCAGAGCTGTGCCAGGCAGGTCTACAAGAAATGCAATTTGTGCTCGGGGCTGTTGAGATCCAGCAGAAGAGCTGAAGCAACTGGAAGGACTGGGAGAGTCTTGGCACCCCTGTGCCTGCCTGGTACCCTGAGGCATTTGGAGCCCAGGGATGGCTCTGAAAGTGTGACCCTTCTGGCACTGGTGAGGCTGAGTGCTGGGCTGGCTGTCTGGAGAGTGTTGGTGGCTGGAGAACTTTTCTCTTGCTTTCAGTTTGCTGTTCCTTGGCTGTGTGGCAGATTTCTGTTTTCGGTTGGCTTTGCCAATTTGCATTTTTTGGTTTTGTACTGCTGCTGCAGTGCTGTGGTGGTGGTGGGGGGCTCGGGTGGTGCCTCTGGCTTACCTTGGTACCAGCAATGCAGGGATTCAGCCTGTCCATCTGAGCTGGTGCAGCTCTGTGTGCACACAAACACCTTCCCCTTTTGCTAAGAGACATCTGGATTCCACTGTTGAACAAAAAGAAGCTTGAGGCTCTGCTCTCGTGTCTCCTGATGGTTGTTCCTGCTGTTTAGAGGGAGCTCTGTGCAGCAGGCCCAGCCTATCCACACTTTTTGGGGCTACAAACACATCTGATGCACAACTTCATCTTGATCGAGCCATTCTCTTTGAGAATCCCAGGTCAAGCTGCTGCTACTGCTGGCTTCAAGCTCGGCACTGAGGGGCGTGCCAGCTCCGTGCCACCCATTGCAGCCCATCCCCAACCTATCCCACAGTGCTGCCAGCCCCCAAATCCCCAAAATCCCCATCACACCGTGTCCAGACCCTGCAGCCTCTGGCCTTAGCCCGGCTGTCACTGTCGTTGTCGCTGTCACTGTCTCTGTCGCTGGAGGGAGCCCCGTGACAGCTCCTGGATGCTGTCACCAACTGCAGCCGAAGTGGTTGTTAAAAATGAAAGAGGTGCAGGATTTCAGGGGCGTTGCAGATGAAAACAGAGACCCAAACTGGCTTCTTCTGCAGAGGGACCTTGAAAGGGCCCCGGGATGCCATAATCTCCAGAGTGGGAGTGATGCCATGGGTGGCACTGATGGAATGTGGACACTGGTACAGCAGAACAGACAAAACTGAAACACCCAAGGAAGCAGAAGCTGTGGTCCCTGGGATAGGCAAGATTTAGTGCATTCAGCATTTGCTCATTTGGCATTTATCAAACCCTGGCTGGTGATACTGGCTGGCACTGGCCAGCCACCAGGAACCTCATGTAGATCAAATGCACCACCGGGGAGCAAACCCCAGCTCCGGACAAAAAGCCCTGGCAATCAGTAAATACAGAAGAGCTCCTTCACCCACTTCGAGTTGATGCATAAATCCCGCTTCAGTTTCATCACTTCAGCATGCAGACTAAAATATACACTCCCGTATCTGCTGCTGCACTCAGGGACCAAACAAGTTTTGAATTAAGCAAAGGGAATATTAAAAACGCATTTCTGAATGCAGGAGTGAGCACAGAGCTGGATATAATGGGCTGTTTGCACAGTTGTGCTTGGGGCTATTATTAATCCTGGGATTGCCCCCAGGGAAGCAGGACCGATGCAGGAGCTGGGGCCACATTTAAGTGCATCAGTTATTTAGAGAGCTGCTCAGGGGATTAGAGCACTCTCATCTCTTCTTCCTGCAATGAGCAGTTTTTGTCTCCTTTCCTTGACCAGCCAGAGAAGCTCCTATGATTTCCTCCAGCTCTAGCATATTGGAACTGGAGAAAATATTTATCTATGGGATTGGGAGCACTGCTGGAACTTACCCCCATCCTTTTAAAGGCCCCTACTCCATCTCATTTCATTCCTACCTCTGTAATAAACCCCCAGAAGTTATAATAAAGGCTTTTGGAGATGCCCACACCCCTGTGGTAGGAGCAGGCTATTTAGTGGGGCTTGTCCTCCTGCCCAGCACTGACCTTAATGGGCCTGGATCATCCAGACCTCATCCTCTGCAACTTTTCAGAGAGTTGGCAGAGGCTTTTCCAGCCCCCTACAAGGAATATCCCCCTCCTGCAAAGCTCTGCCATCAGGGAATAAGAAAACCAAGCGCATCAGCCCTTACAAACTTGCTGCCCCAGAGCCTCATTTCCAGGAAGCAATTTAGGAGCCCAAAAACTTCCAGCAGACTCAAAACTGCGACTGAACCCCATAGCAACAATTTATCTCAGAGCTCCTTAAGGCTACAGGTGAAAATGGAGAGCAGAGGGTCACACTTCCACCAGGGGAAGTTTTCAAATGCAGAATCCTCACAATACTCCAACAGGTAAACCAGCAGGAAAATAATCCAGACAGGACACTCCAAGGCTTGTTTTTATTAAAAGACATCTTCAGAAAAGATACTTCAGTACAAAAAAAAGTTTAAAATACACAAACTACACTTGCTTTCCTTTCCAGCATCAACATTTATAAATTACACCACATTGTTATTAACACTGCATTTAAATATGAAAACAAATTAAAACAGGGAATTCATCAACAAGGTCCAACATCCTACAAACAACTATGTACAGTATTTAGCAGCTAGGAGCTCTAGCACAGTAGTCAATATGACTTCAATAGGGTGGGATGCTTGGGAAGCCCCAAGACTGCAGCTTGGCCTGTTAAGTTTTCAGGGGACTTGTTTTGGCCACCTGTCCCCAGACACCCACCCCGAAGGCAGAGGCGATGCCACACAGCATGGCACACACCTGACAAGGTGCAGCTCTTGCAGAGGAGCCCTGCTGTCCCCTGTAGTGCTGGGACACACATGGGGATGGGGTCCAGTCACCCTGCAAAGCACGAGATGGCTGGTGGAGGAAGGCAGCCTCTGCTCTGTCTCCACCCAGGGACAGTCACTGTGTCTGTGCTGTCTCATTGCTCATTCTGCCCACCCCCAGCAGCACTGGCAAGCTCCACGCAGAGCTCCAGACAGGATCTGACCCCTCAGGCACCCAGCTGCAGGATCTCACCCACCAACCTTACAGCTGGAAGCAGTTTTCCCAGCTCCCAGCAAATTCCAGCACAGCCAGAAGGACAGGTCTTCAAAGGGAAGGCAAGTGAGCCCGAGCTCCCTGTCTGCACAGGTGACCCTTACCCTCCCCTCAAGCCCTGCAGCTCAGGGGGACGGGGCTGTGAGATGGAGCTGCCTGAGGCTCACTGCCCCCAGCCCCAGCAGGGCAAGGAGGCTCCAGAGCTCTCACAGAGGGTGTGTGGGACATCATTTGGGGAGAACAGCAAAAGACAGGACACAGCAAGGCTCCGTACCCAGTGCTGTAGTCCAGAGCAGTGAGACACTTCACGTGCCCCACCTGCCACAGGCCCAGCTCATCAACACAGTACAGAAATGTTAAGACAGGATAGAAAGCACCAGACAATTTGAACTTCCCGCAGCAGCACGTGGCAGGTCAGTAGACCCCTGTGCATGCTCTGGAGGTGGATCACCCTCCTGGTGGCTCCTCTTCATGTTTGGGAGCTCCCATCCAGGGGTTTTGGCAACACGGAGCTGTTTTACTTTTAGCGAGGACCAGTGTCGTGCCACTAAAGGATTTCTAACCAAGGGAGGGGGCATCGTCTTCTGTAAACACCGAGTGATGGAGCTCAGGTCTGTGCTCCACAAAGAAAGTCTCAAGTAGCAGCGTTAGGGCTCTGCTTCCAGCACTGCAGGTTGGATTTTCATCACGGTTGACTTCAGGGGATAGTACCTGCCCTTCCATGTCTTCCAGAAGATGCCCTGCTTGCGCTCGTGCCTCTGCCGGGGGATGGAGCGGAAATATTTCCCATTCAGGTTGGCATGGCCACAGGTGCTGAACCACCAGCCACCTACGAGGGCAATGAAGAGACAATTTTAAAATTGTAACTCACAGAAATTCCAGACAGAAAGACACAGGTTCAAGGCAGCTGCTACCCCCTTTTCCCTGGCTTTGGGATCTTATAAGACCACCTCATGCACAGTCAAGGAGCCCTGTGCACTGGGGAACCTTTCACAGATCCTATCTGACTTCAGGCTGCATCTGCAAACTCAGGCTGCTCCTTCTTGTGTAAAAAATCCCCCTCCAACCCTTCAGCAGCCCTATCTCAGGGTGGGAGAAGCCTCTTCTCCACCTGAAAAGGTTTCAAGTGAAGCAGCAGACAACAAAGCTGTTATAAGGACAGACACTTGGGCCAAGTCCTCAGTCATGAACTCTCCCCCAGCTTCAGCTTCCCTCCTGCTCCCCACACAGCTCCTCCCAAGGAACCCTTATGTCTCAGGGACATAAGGGACAGGACAGGCTCAGCAGCAAAGGGGTGCAGTGCCCCAGGGATGTGGCACCACCAGACAGTGGAGGGCTCAGAGGGAAGTGGGCACACTGGGATAGATGAGCTGGGACTGACCTGAGAGGTGTTTGGCACAGTTTGTGTCCGCTTTAAGGTCATGGTCACGATCACGAGTGGAGAAGGGCAGCTGCCTGAACTCGCCAAGGGCATTTTCCAGCTCTCCAGACAGAGGCCCCAGCAGGTTGAGTGTGTAGGCTGTGCTCTCACCACCAAGGCTGAACACAAACTGAACCACCTGGGAATTTCCTTCCCAATCTTCCAGCTCAATCAGGAGATTGTATTTTCCCTCTTGGACAATGTGATGTATCTTCTCCAGGCCCAGCCAGAAGTCACCTGAAATAAGACCCAAGACATTGGCTGCAGGGATACAAACATGCCCTAAAGAGCAGAGATGTAAGCAAGCTCCAGAGACAAACAGGGACAACCTAAGGCACTGCAGCATTTGAATCACTGCCTGGCACCTGCAGGACACATCAGGAAGATGGAGGATCCCTGCTCTGCAAGCAGTGTCCCCTCTCTTTCAGCCCACAGCTGTGCTCCAGCACAGAGAGCTCCAGGGACCAGCAAGAGGAGTAACTTTTCCTAAGCTTCCCTTATCCCGCAGTGAGAACACAGACACCATCATCCACATACCATGAAGGTCTCCAAAGCCGTTCTTGTAGGCATCCCACAGCTGGTCAAAGTCCACAGAGCCATCCATGCGCCTCTGGAACACTGTCCAGCCACCCTCTGCCAACAGGGAAAGCACAGTCACTTGGGGTTCTCACTGACAGGAGCACCCCAGCGTGTGCTGCAGGACAGTGTGCAGCTTTACCTGCAGTCATGTCACAGTAGACTCTGAAGGGCTGAGATCCTGCAGGCTGCACCTGGAAAACACCGCTGCTTCGCTGCCCAGCCAGGAAGAGCTGGTGGCAACCCTCTGGGAGCTCTGCAGAGGAAGGAAACAGCAATTGCAGGGATGGCCAGCAGCCCCAGTTGCTCAGCAGGTTGCTCCTGCCATGGCCCCAGCACTTGCAGCCCTGGCCACGAGCCCGGCCAGCTGGGCAAGGCAGGGGCTGAAGCTCTGGAAATGTGCTGGGGACAATGGCCCCTGACTTCAGCATCTCTCAACACGGTGACCCCACATCTTCCCTGTTATTCAAACAGCTCTCCTTGGGCTTCCATCCAAGGCAGAAGCCAGGCTTTGGGCCAGGCTGGGATGACCTCAGCTGGAGCCGGGGTCCCCACGGAGGAGGGACTGAGGAGCTTCCCAGCTCCCTGCACACCCACAGGCAGGAGCAGCCCCTTTGGGGTGGGGCAATGCCAGGGCCATGCATCCCCATCCCACCGGGGCTGAAGTGGGATCTAGGGGCCTCAGGGACAGAAAGACAAAGTCCTGACAGCAGGAAGGTGCCTGAGCATCCAGCACATGACCTCTTTCTCCCAGCAACTGTGGTGGCCCCAGCCAGATGTCCTGCTGGGCAGCGTGCCACCAGCAGGCACAGTGCCAAGCTGGGGTGACCCTTTTTCCAAGGCACACTGACCGAGGCAAGGAAAGGGGGGGTGGACTCTGGGAGCCCCTGCTCATTGCACAAGTGGATTGCTCTGGGTGAAGCCACCCCCACCTTGTCCCTCTCCATCCCCAGGCCAGCCGGGCTCCCGGTGCTCCTCCTGGCCTGCAGGGACTTTGCCCAGAGCTGCCAGCAAAACACCATTTCAACAGCACTGATAAAAGTCCATCCAGGAACAGCAGGGAGAGAGCAGACATCGGGAACCTGTTACAACACCCGAGTCAAAGGGCCACAGAAGGATGTGCAGGGACTTCAGCCCCGGGCTGCGCACAGTCAAGGGGCTCTTTGTCAGCAGGGACAGGTGCCCCCATCACCCCCAGACAAAGGGGGCCTGTTCTCCCCAGGCCGGGGTGGATGGGTGCTGGTGGCTCACAGCTGCTGCCAGCATGACCCCTGGACAGACAGGCAAAGAAACCTCAGACAAGCCCTGGGCTGTGCTGGGCTGCCCGCCCTGGGGGCAACCTCACAGTAACTGCCCGGGGTCAGGGTGACACCACATCCAGAGCAGCAGAGGGACAGGGCTTCCTCCAGCAGCCAGGGGCTTCCTGGGGCAGAGGGAGGGGGAAAACAGGGCCTTTGAGCTGCCAAGAACAAAAGCAGCTCTTGCACAGCATCCCCCTGTCCCATCCTCACTGGGTGCTGGGGAGCCCTGACACTGCATTGGGGTGAAGAGCAGAGCCCCAACCAGACAAAAGGTCAGGGGACCCAGGGGACAGAAATGTGACATCTTTCACACATTTTCAACATATCACTCCCTTTGCCTCCCCCTCCTGCCATGAAATTTCCCTTCCTCAGCAGGGGCAGGCCCTCTCCCACAGCCAGCACCCTCACACCACGGGGCACTGCCAGTGCAGGACTGGTGCCATCATCCGTGCATCACAGGACGAGCTGTGCCCCAGCACGCAGGGACTGAGGGCATTTTGCATCAAGCATCAAAACCATGCACAGCCCACCAGCACTGCAGAGGCTGAATGCATCCCAAATATGCCCACTTCATCCTGAATATCCCCACTTTCTGGGCCAATGCAGGCAATGAAGCAAACCAGGCTCAGAGGAAGGAACCCCCCCAGCCAGAGCCCCTGCTCATATTGCCACGGCAGGAAGGTGCTGGGCTTGCCAAGCTCCTCAGCTCCTCTCCCACTCCCATCCAGCACTGTGGGATGGTGCCAGGCAGATGTTCAGTGGTCCAAGCATGCACAAGTAAACCCCATCCCTGCCTGTTTCTCATTTCTGGGTCCTGGCCACACTCCCCGCACTCGATCCCTGTTCCCCTGGTGCCACAGGGACTCTCCAGCAGCTGAACAAGATGCAGCTGCTTGAACAGCCTCTGCTCAATCTTTTTGTTAGAGGAACATGTTTGTTAGTTCCAGTTCATGTTGCACATCCGAACAGCACCAGCAGAACAAGCCCTCCTGGGTGCTCCTGTATTTTCTTTTCCCTCCCCCTTTATTCAGCCCAGCAAGACAACAAGGCTGGATCTGCCCTCAGGCTCCGTGTTCACCCAACAGGATTTGCAGCCATGACACAGGGGAGGTCACCAACCCGGTATAAACAACCATCCTCAAGGATGGCAGGGCATGCCTAGAGCTGCCTGCATTGCATCCCCGTCTCCCGCCCCAACCCAACCCCATTATTTTGGAGTCTCAGCGCCACGGGGAGAGCATGAGCAGGGCTCTACCTTTCCCCTACTTGGCTGGCTGCCAGAGCACAGCCTCTGCCCAAAGACGTGATCCTCTTTCTGCAAGCTATTAAATCTCTCACTCTCCAGGCAGCTTTGAGCCCTCAACTTTCACATGCTTGGCCCTAGGCCAGCCCTGCCCTGAAAAAACTTGTGTTGGCTGGATGCAAATAAAAGGGTCTTTCTGCAAGGGCTGCTGGTGGAGTTCATCTCCACTCCCCAGGGCCACACTGGCCCCGGGCTGGGCTGGACAATAGTCCAGGAGCCGCCAGCACGAGCCTCCCCAGCTCTGTCCCACTCTGAAAACAGCCACAAGCCTCCCCAGGCAGAGGGCACGGGGCCAGCTTGTGTGCTTTAAGATTTGCCAGAAAACTCACCCGACTTGCTAATGAAAGTAAGCCAATTTGTTTTCTGTCAGTGACACCAACATCAGGGACTAGGCAAGGGAAGGGGGAGCTCCCAGCTGGGTGGGGGGAATTGGGATGCCCAGGATCTCTCCATCAGGGACAGTGCAACACTGAAAGGTGCTGAGCTCACACATCTGTGAGGGCTGAGGCTCTCGCTGCCTCCTGCTATGCATCACCAACATTTCATAGGCAGCATCAGCCAGAACAGCCCACATCTGCAGCAGCAAGCAGCAAAGGTCCCAACCCATCTCCCTGCACCCCACTTTCAGTATAACCCAGGAGTGGAATCAGGGGTTAGCCTAGATGCCCTCTAAAAGTTCCTTCCCGCCCAAACAATCTATGACACACATTACCTGCAGGCAAGGCACAAAGTAGAACTTGGAAAAAAAGGGAGAGGAGTTCTGAGAGTTTTCTGGCTCAGTAGTGCTGCTCCAAGTAAGGCTGACCCTGCACAGTCCCACTGAGCTGAGCACCAGGAGGAGGTCAAAGCCCCACATCCCACCTCTCCTCTTGCCCAAGGGACAAACCCATTGTTCTGCCCTCTCAGCTTTCAAACACCAGTGACAGCTCTGAGCTCCACAGACAAATTACCATGTGTTTTCCCATAACCATCCCTGCATCAGGCCCGAGCAGGAATTCCCTGTGCCTCCTCATCCTGCCTAGTTTCTGTTTTGCTCCCGCTGAAGATCCCCAGACAGCTGCACAGGCAGAGCCAGCGCTGTGATTTAGCTGACACAACATGACAGCAGCTGCTCCTGGCCAGCCAGCCCTGCGGGGACACCAGTTCCTGTCTGGAGGGAGCTGCAGGACATGGCACAGCTGGGGACACTGCTCTGCTGCCCTTTTTCCAGCAGGAGCCCCTGCAGCCCTGCTGCAGCAGAGAGGATGCTCCAGGCACAGCCAGAGCTGCAGATGCAGCTCCACTCTCCTGCTCTAGTGCACACTCGGAGGGCTGTGAGCATCCACTGCCTGGGCATCTGCTGCCACTCAACACCTTCTGCTGAGCATAGTGCGAGCTGAGACACTTGTGTTTCATGCACGAGCTCTAAATATGAGCCAAGGGAGAGGGATACACATGAACACAGCTCTGCTCTAGGCCAGGGCTCCCGAACCCTCCCCTCCTCCCACACACAGCAAAGCACATCCTGCCTGCTAAGGTGTAAGCAGGTGAACAAGAGTTAATCCCAAAGAGCTGAGACCCTCCTCTCTTCAACCCCCACCTGCCAATCCTCTGACAAATACCTGCTCGAAGGCTTTGTCTGCTCCCCACTGCATTCCTAACACCAGGCAGGAAAAAGCCTCTTTAATCCTTAAATTCCAGCTGGACTAACACTGGCCCAGAAGGCAAGGATTATGCCTGTGCTCCAGAACCCCTCACTCTAGCCATACTCCCAAGCTCCAGTTTTTTAGCAAATCTTATATCCTGGCTTGGAACAAATGAATCTTTTGTTTCCCAAGGGTTGCAACTGCTGCAGGTTTGCTCTGGCACATAGGAGCAGGGCAGCACCAGCAAATACTCACTCTGTGTCTGCACAGGCTCCACACTGCCATTCTGACTCTGGTTGGTCAGATTGAGGCTCTTCTTCAGGTTTATCTTCCACTTTGGAGACTGTGTTTTGTTGTGGTGTAGGGGAATTAGTTTGTATTGACCTAAAAAAAAAAAAAATGCACAAGTCAGAACAGTTTTATCTCAGCTTGTTTTCCATGTTGTTACCCTGGGGAGCTGGTCGGCCACACGCCAGCCTCTCCCTGTGGCCAGAGCTGGGGCTGAACTTGCCTAGAAACCTCGAGGAAGAGGAGATACCCAGTCCTGCCAAAGCCAGAAATGATTGTGGTTTTTCACACCCGTGCTAGCTAATTTATTCTGCAGATGAACGCAAAGGCAGAGCTCAGGGAGGCAGTTCCCATTCACCAGTTCCTCCTATTACTCCGTGCAAACTCTCTGGAAGGTTGCAGGTTGCCACCCTCACATCACTGAGGATACACAGCAGCACAGCCACCAGAGCAGGGACAGCAGTGCTGATCACACCAGGGGCCAGGCTGGGGGCTGCACTACAAGACCGGGGCTCACCTTGCTCTGAAGGCTTTTAATCTGCAGGTTCTGTTTGTCCAGCTTGTACTGCTGCTGCTTGATTTTCTGCAGGAGCTCCTCGATCCGCAGGTTCTGAGCATCCATCAGGGACTGTGGGAGAAAAGCCGGGTGAGCCTCAGAGCTCCGGGAAGCTCTGGCCATGCGAGACTCCCAGGAGGGTGCTCCTGGTGCCCCCACCATCTCTCGCTCTCCTGAAGCCGATCCCCGCCCGCTGCTCCCGATGTCCCGGAACAGTCGGGTCCCCCACCGCTCTTTCCCGCAGTCGCTCCCGGTGTCCCCGGTCTGGGGTGTGTCCCCCAACCATCGCTCCCCGCGCCGGTGCCGGAGGCAGGGGAGTGTCGTGTCCTCTCCATCCCGCTCGGCCGGGCCGGTGCCGGTCTGGTGTCCCCCCGCGCTGCCCGTGATGCCGGCGCCCCCCGCACTCACCTGCAGCGCCCCCAGGTCCCGAGCGCTCTGGTTCCCGGCCGGCCGCGCCTGCAGCGCCAGACGGACCCGGCCTCCAGCCGCTCCAGCCGCCCCTGGAGCGCGTCCTTGTCGGCTGCCACCTCCTCCAGCCGCTGCCGCAGCGTCTCGGAGAGGTTGAGCAGCTGCCGGCCGCGGCCCTCCAGCTCCCGCACGCTGCCCCGCAGCCGCTCGCCGCGCTCCTGCGCCTCCCGCGCCTGCCGCAGCAGCCGCCCAGGGAGCTGTTGTGGGCGCTCAGCCGCCCGCCCAGCTCCCGCAGCTGCCCCTTGGTGCGCTCCACGTGCTCCTTCAGGCCGTGCCCCAGCTGCAGCAGCCCGTGAGCCAGCACGTTCACCTCGTCCCAGGAGGCGAACTGTGCCCGGCGCTCCCGCGGGGCTCCCGCCGCCGCCGCCCGCCGCTCGGGCCCGCTCCCGGTGCCGGTGCGGGGCCACGCCATCCCGCCGCGACACAGCAGCAGCGCCGCCCCGCCGAACCGCATCGTGCCCGCTCCGCTCGCTCCGCTCTGCTCCCCGCGCCGCCGCCGCCGCCCCCTTTTATCGCCCGTGGCGGGAGGGCCCGCACCGGCCCTCCCCGCCGCCCCGGCCCCGCCGCTTTGTTCGCCTCCCCGTCGGCCTCGGCTCAGGCCCGCATCCGCCGCCCGCTCAAGTCCTCTCTGCCTCCCCCCACCCCCGCGCCGGGGCAGCCTTGGTCCCTGGCCGCTGAAGCCCTGCCCGTGCATCCCTGTCCTTAGCCATGTCCCCATCCGTGTCCCCATTCCCCTGCTCATCCCATGTCCATACCTGTTCCCATTCCCTTTCCTATTCCTGTCCACATTCCCATCCCTGTTCCTATCTCCATTCCTATCCCTGTTCCTATCTCCATTCCTATCCCTGTTCCTATCCCCATGCCTGTCCCCATTCCCATCCTCATCTTCGTGCCCATCCCTATCCCATCCCGACTGTCCTGCCCCTCATCCTGCACTGGGGATCCTGATCTGCACCGAGCCCTGATGTTTGGTCCCCATCCCTGTGGACCTCCCGAGGCCGTGCCCCTCTGGGACCCACTGGCCTCAGGGCAGGAGTACCCTGAGTGCCCAAATGGGTGCAGGTGCCCACTGCGGGCACAGGACTCTGCTGTGGGGCCCTGGCCTGGCACAGGTGGGTGCTGCCAGCCCTGGGGAGGGGGCATGTTTGAGGTCAGCTCCTCTGTACACCTGGGGGAAACAGAATGTTCATTCC
Organism: Malurus cyaneus samueli; assembly: GCA_009741485.1. Classification (NCBI taxonomy): domain Eukaryota; kingdom Metazoa; phylum Chordata; class Aves; order Passeriformes; family Maluridae; genus Malurus; species Malurus cyaneus. Next base: position 3,402,813 of record CM019235.1, on the reverse strand, counting down.
TCTAAACATTGCTGGTTTTCAGGAGTGACAAGGGTGAATATACCCATCCCTCACTACCCTCCCCCCACAGGTTTCAATCATCCCCCTGTGAAAAACAAACATCTTATTTCATTTGCCAATGCCCTGGACCCCGGGTTCGGGCTCTTCCTTCTTGTCCTGCCTTTTTTTCCGCTGGCTTAAAGGGATTTTTGAGTCTCTGTGTTTTCTCTCCATGAAGGAATTCACACACGGTGATGGAGCTGCTGTCGGCTCTGTTCGGATTGGAGCAGATGGAGCCCTTCTGCTCCCTCCCCATGGGGCGCTTCCTCCTGCTGCCCCAGGGCTCCATCCCTGCTCTGCACCACGCAGCCTCAAGCAGGGACCTGCCTCTCCTCCTGCTCCAGATTTTGGAGCCAATTCCCTGCTTCCCGCCCCTGGCTGGGTCTGGCCCACGTGAGCCCCCAGGGAGCGGGGCTGCAGTGGGATCTGGGGCCGAGCTGCTCTGCTCAGTTCTGCCTCCATCCCACTGCTGCTGCTCAGAGCCCTGCAGATCAGGCATGGCACCAGGAACCTTGTCCAAAAATGCCTGGCAGGAGGATTTATCTTTCCAGGAGTCCCCATGCCATCTCCAAGCATTTCCCAGGCTGCCACGGTCCAAACAGTGAGTGAGAGAACTCAGAGCAAGCACCCAGCAGCAACAGCTCAGGGTAGAGTCACGGAGGTAGGAACTGGTTAAAGAGGAATTTCAGAAATTCCAGCAGGCACAAACTCCAGAGTCCCAAGCCCCCTCTGCCAGCCACTGTTTTTGCATTTATTTCATGGTCAGAAGGAATTTTTCAAGTGAGGAAAAGGAAACAAGTAGGAAGCACTGCAGGAGAAAAAGAAACAATAAAAATGTGAACCTCTTTTTCCAAATCTTTGTGGTTTGTGGAGTCCCTCTGTCCTTGACTCTTTTGCTAGAGAGGAGCTGGGGACATAGAGGGGGTGTAGTGATGGGGAGAGGTTCCACTGCCCTCCCCAACAGCCTTCTCTGCTGTCCTGGGGTCCCTGCCAGGCTCTTTGGGGTGCCCTTGGCTGGTCTGTGCTCCTTTGCCCCAGGTCATAGCCCCTGCCAAGGACAGATCTGCCACCATACCCACCACCCCTGACTGTTGTGGGCACAGCCAAAGCTCTGCCAAAAATTCCCAGGTGGAGTCTGAAAAATGAAAATTGTCCTTCTCAGCTTGTACTGCTGGTTTTTGGCATCCCAGGAGGGAGCGAGCTGGCAGGAGCCATGCCCATGGAGCCCAAGGATGAAGCACCTGGCACCCTGAGAGCCCTCTGGACTGGAAACACCACCCCTGAGTGACTGGGACAAACAGAGGAGCACAGTTTCATGTGTTGGCTGTGGCTGTGGTGGACGATGTCAGGCGAAATGAATGCGGTGTGAGCTCTGCTCCCTGCCCAGCGTTACCCAACACTGGAGCCTGTCCTGGGAAACGACAGCGTTCCTCGGGCTGCTGCAGCAGACATGTTCCCACTGGTTATTTTCTGCAGTGGCAGTGTTTGTGCTGAAGCAGGAGAGAGGGAATGTGAGAAGCCAAGGCCTGTTGAGAAGCCACATGATTTATGCGTTTTCCTTTGGCTGCGTTTTCCTTTGGCTGTGTTTTCCTATTGCGACGTCTCAAATTTGCCCCGAGAAATACAAATTTTTAAGGTACGCAAATGCAAAGCCCTCAGAGGCTGTGAGCTGCCTCAGGCTGGGAATGACCACAGGCTGGGAATGACCACAGGCTGATGGGAAGGTGCCCTACACAGAGCTGGATTATCTCGAGTTTAAATGGCGCTTAAAATGGCCTGGCCAGCAGGGTGTGAGCTCCTGGGGCATTTCTCTGTGCCCTGCTGCATCCTGTGTGGAAAAGGGCTATGGTCAAAATCTCTGTGGGGTCCCAACTGCCCAGCTTGGCTTGGGGCCAGGGAAGGGTCGAGGTTTGTTGCCAGGGAATGAAGGACCCTTTCCCCCCTGCAGGTCCCCAGAAAGGTCTCCACAAGGACTCACCCCAGCCCTGTGGGGTTGGGACCCAGACCAGCACAGGGATTAGCAGGGCATGATGACTGTTGGGGGTCTCTGTGGGTATCTGAGGTCAGCATTTGGGCAGGGAACAGCAGACTCCAGAGGAATTTATTTTCTGTAGAGATCTCTCTGCAGGAACCAAGGGATGCTCCCATCCCCATCCTCCAATCCCTGTCCATATTCCTGTCACTGTATCCATCCCTATCCCTTCTTTCATGTAATCCCACCAGCTCAGACACTCAGGAAGGGCAGTATCCCCACACACATCACAGGTAACTCCTTCAAACAGTCCCCACACACGTGGTGACACATCCCTGTCCCCATCCCCATCCCCGTCCTTGTCCCTGTCCCGTGCACGTCAGGCTGTGAGCGGGTGTGCTGTGCTGAGTGTCTTTGTTCTCTGCCTTTCTCCACCCCATTCCTTCCCAGGCTGACCTGGCAGGTCACTGTGTGAAAGTTCAGCCGGCTCTGAGCTCACTCGAATTCCTGCAGCTGCTCAGCCCTGGGCTCACGTCACCGCTCACAGCATTGCTTTGTTGCTGGAAACGCCAAACGTAAGGGAGACTCCAGTGAGAGGGAGCGAGATGAGTGAAACACATCGTCACGGCTTCAGGGATAAATTTAGGTTTTCCAGAGGAGCAGTTATTCTGATTCAGCAGAGGTCGGGAAGCATGCAGCAGGGATTTCCTGCCGGCCCCGTCTGAGCACAGCAGCACGTCTCACCCAGCCAGGCCCTGGCAGCATTCCCGGCCGGAGCGGGTGTCCCGTGTGCCTCAGTCCCTGCTCACACCTGGTGCTGCGAGGATTCATCCGTCACATCCCTGCTCTGGCCAAGAGGTGACCACCCCTGAGGTCACCTCTTCCCGCTCTTCCCAAGCAAATTTGCCAGCTCAAACCTCATCACTTCCCACTCTGAACAGCGGCCATGCGGCTCCTGCTGCTGGGTTGTACCCCAACCCCACTGCCCCAAGGGACTGGTGACAGCAGGGTGACACAGGCTTCTAGAGCACAGCCCCATCCTAGCCCGGGGTTGGGGACACCCCCTCACCCCTGTCAGCGAGTGCCCAAAACTTCTGCTCTCAGTGGTGCTGCTTCTTGAGCAGAGATGAATTTCCAAGCAGGGCCAGTCACAAAGATGGAAAATTGGCCACAGCCGTACACCCCAGTGAGAACCAGCTGCATCAGGAGCTCGGCCATGTCATGGGCTCCATTCCCATCCTCTCTCCTCTGGCTTTCCCTGCCAGCACTGGGTAAACCTCTGGCAGCCCAAGTGAGGCAGGAAGATGTCCATACCTAGGATGCTGTATCTTCTGGGGGCTCCAGAGGATGCGTGAGTGTTGCAGATCCCTCTCACCTGGGCAGGATCCCGGTGAGCCCAAAGCAGGGAGGCCCATTCTCACATTTGAAAAGCTGACATAAAAGGCCAGCAATGCTCTCGGTTCAGGCAGCCTCCTTATTTTCCTGGCGAGCCTGGATGAGCGTTATGCAAGTCTTCACTCCCCTTTATTCTTCCTGCCATCCCAAGCTCTGTGGGGAGCACCGGGGTTACTGTGCTGAAGGTCACACATGCCAGAAGGCAGGAAACCAGAGGGCTTGGGGTAACGTGGGAGGCTTGTCAGCCAGAGAAATCTGACCCTTATTTTTACAATCATCTCTCGGTTTCACCAACATGCATTTCACATTAGGGGCTCTGGCTGAGCTTGCAGCTAACAGCTCAGGGAGCTCCAGGTTCCTGGGGATGGGGCTGTCCCTTGGCACACTCAGTCTGCTCATGTGCCCCTGGCACACAGGGACCCGGGCTGGGCTCTGCTCTGCTCGTGAGACAACGGTGACTTCTATTTTATCAGCAGCCTTTGGCTATTGACAGACAATGGATTTGGTAGAGCCTTTGGTGAGCACGAGGGTGACAAGGGATTTCTCCATTATTTTCTGAATATCCTTTCATTTCATTTGTAGTTTCAGCAAGGAGATGCCCCGAGCTCCTGGAAGGAGATGCCCAGAGCCCCTGGAAGGAGATGCCCAGAGCCCCTGGAAGGAGATGCCCAGAGCTCCTGGAAGGAGATGCCCAGAGCTCCTGGAAGGAGAGAGCCCCTACAGCAAAGCCCACAGAACTCATCCACAGCCTCCTGGCTGCCCAGCTCTTCCTGTGTGATGTGGGCAGAGACAGCTCTGGCACCAATTGGCATTTATCAGTCAGCATCTGCTGGTGGCCGTGACCCCTCTGTCCTCTGGCACAGCTCCTCACAGGCCGCATCTCCTGATGCAACACAAACAGCTTTTTTTGGCTGCAGTGTGTGAAAACCCGCCAAGTCACTTCTGCTGCCCAGGAAGGTTCTCAGCTGTCCCAGGATGTTCGGGATGGGTGTCCACAGGGACTGTCCTGTCCAACACTGTGCTGGGGGAGCGCTGGGTAAGAGCTGCATGGACTCCTCACCCCCAGCCAGCAGCAGCAGCATCCACAAGGATGGATCCCTGCCCATCCCCACGGATCCACTTTCCCCCTGGGAAGGGACTTGCAGGGAAGCTTTGTACAGGAGAATGACAGGGGACATGTTCCTCTTGCAGCAGCAAAGAGAGAAGCATGCAGATTCTGAGGCACAGTCCTGAAAACCCCAGCTGGGTGTTTCTGCATGTCTCCCTGCTTGGTTCGTGGCTAAGACAGCGTGGTGCTTGTGTTCCCCGAGTGGCTCTGCTGTCTGGGGACACAGGACAGCCCTGTGGGGTTGGCAGCCTTGGGGACACAGGACAGCCCCTTGGGGATGGCAGCTCTGGGGACACAGGACAGCCCCTTGGGGATGGCAGCTCTGGGGACACAGGACAGCCCTGTGGGGACAGCAGCCCTGGAGACACAGGACAGCCCTGTGGGGTTGGCAGCTCTGGGGACACAGGACAGCCCTGTGGGGA
>CM019235.1:3337376-3397852 GCA_009741485.1 Malurus cyaneus samueli | reverse complement strand
ATGGTCCTAAGATATGTAGTCTTTTCGCAGTCATGTGTTTGTGGGGATGACGATAAGCTGTCCATAAATGGGAAAGTGGGAGAAAGCAGTCTTGTGATGAGCACATAGAAACTAATGTTAGATCTGGACACGGATGTCACAACTAGGACGCACTGGGGGGACTCAAGATCGGGTGGCATGTTCAAGCCTAAAAGCGTGAGAAAGAAATAAGGTGAAAACCAACAGAGCTAAGAACCACTATTAAGCAAAGGAGAAGGTGGGGACCACATATTGTTAAAGCCATTTTGTACCTGCGATAAACTCAAGAGTATGCACCAAGTGCCACAGAATGCAAAATGGATGGTAGATTTCTGCCTTTTGCTGGAAATCCAGAAGGGGAACGGGATGGGCTCACCCGAGAGAATAGTAGAAGAAAAAGTGGACACACCAAAGCCTCTTACACCTTCTATCATATAAGAAACTTCTGTAATGGGGATCAACCGGCGCGCAATTCCAGGTCAATGGATTATAAGGAATTGGTCGTGCCATGAGCGATGCGACGTGGACTGGTGAAGGAGCTGGCCTGGCCATGGAGGGTACCAGTTGTGGATCAGGATTGTGAAAAGTGCGGCCTGAATAATTTGAGGGGCTACGTAGAAGTGAAAAACCGAATTCTCTGGGGCTGGCCTGAAGAGTGTGAGAGGCAAGACATTAGGGATGCTGCCCGAAAACGAGCAGAAATTTAAGTCAGAAGCTTATGCCCTACGTTTTGTTAAAGTCACCTGTCCATGTAGAGCCCTAAAAAGTGCTGCAACCATAAACCCAATTCGCCCAAAAATAGAATACGGAACATAGAGCCGTATCTTTTTTTATTGTTAGTTGAGTGATGGCCCCTGGCACGCTGAACTTTAGGGTGAACATCTAACAGAGCAGTGTAGAAATCAGGGCTGCTATAAGATCTACATGAAGGCTGTCCAGATTGACCTATGGATTTAGAGGCAGGAAAACCACAGAGGGGATCGGTTTGTAAAACCTATTCTCGAGGCTCTGGGGAAGCAGCATCTTACTGAAAAAGAGTACCTCAAAGGGCCACCTACAGGGGCAGAGACTGCCTGACATCAAGATAAAGGCTTGGGGCAACTCACGAGACCCATAGCAAAGGAAAGCGTTGATCTAATACCAATGACATGAATCACAAGGTTATTCACAACCAAAACTTTCAAAAAGTGAGACATGCGCTGCCATCAAGCGGGCCAAACGGGTGAAGCCCCTGTGGTACGGGGGAAGATGGGACAAGTACAAGTAAGGAGAGGCCTGGCAGGTTGATGCATGGCACTGGGCCCCAGTCCCGTCAATAGGTAAGCGCTAGTACTCCGCTGGTCCCACAATGGTAGAAGCCCACCACTGATGGTTGGAGTATCCCTATCCGGTTCATGGGTTGCGCGGACCATAAGAGTTTGAGGCAAGCCTACTCAACCCCTTGCCAGGGGCAGGTCTCGTCCCTCGGGTAGCGGAGACAATCCTCTGGAGGGCCTTGAAAATCCAGTGTCCACGTCTCGTGGGGAGGGACGACCTAGGTACCCCAAGCAACAGACAGAAGCCTGGAGCGGCTCTCGGGGTCTGACAGCCCTCGAGTACCCCCACAAAGGATGCAGCCATTGAAAGATCATGAGGACAAAACGGAGGACCGCATTTCAAAGAACCCAAAACCAGCAGAGCTGATGCTGGCACAGGTCAACCGAGCCCACACTGGCCCAGGCCTTTCTCTCTGCTTGGGCAAACCCACACCACTTGATGAATAGAAAGCAAATTAAAAAATTAACTTGGCAAAACAGAGCTCCAGAAATTCAAACTTTTCTATCTACCGCAGATTTTTAGATGCTTGTTTGCTTTGGAGACAGCATTCACCAGAGTTCTTGGTGACGCCTTATTAACACCTGGGCTAGGGAACACGGCATTGAATGGGTGTACCATACCCCTTACCATGCACCTGCTGCCGGCAAAGTAGAACGGTGTCACGATGGGATCTCTGCTCTTAAAAAACCACCTTTGTAAAGGCACTGGGCGGTTAGGTAACTTTTCAAAAACTGGGGGAATGGCAGGAATCTAGCAAATGGCCACTCGGTGGAGGTGGTAAAACACCACACCAGAAGGCAGCTGAAACTATAGACCAATCTTGAGGGCTCGGGAAGCAGTGCCTGCCCTGCCCAAGGTCTGAAAACCCCCGTATGAGATTACACAAAACAGCTAAGAGACTTGAGAGGCACAGGGAGAATCCCAACCGCAGCTACAAGGTATCCATTAAAGGAGTACTTCTAGGGGCAAAAGAATGGTGGTGAGCGCTTGCAATCATCCAATTGATTGCCCTGTCACTTCGGGAAAAAGCATATAAATACCAATCCTATTGTGGCCTGTTGGGTTGGCATTAATTTGCTCAGTTCTTGGGGCCTCTTTCAATCTCCCTGGTCCCAAAAGAGAAAAGGAACTGGTAGATGGAAGGGCCGAAGGAACAGGAGAGAACTACGTTGACCGAGTACACTCAGGGGAGTTTGATACTTGAAAGCAACCGTAACGTCAATGTTCCTGTACTAGCTCTGCCACTATTAGTCTTTAATTAGGTGCTATAAGCAAAAGGCCCAGTTAATACTGTCTCTTTTTTTAAAGTTAAAGTATTAGTTTGGGCGAAAGCCAACAGAAATATGGAGGGCATGAGTATGGGGAGATGGGAAGGAGGGTAACTCGTCTTGGGTTGATTTCTTTAGGGTGTCCACACTCTTTTGCATCAGTATCCTTCTCTCTGTTGTGCATTCTATGCATACGCCGGCAATGTAAGAGTGGGTCTGGTCTGGTATCCTTGTGAAGTGCACTAAGTCGCCGAATCGAAAATTCGCGGATCGCGATTGGGCCGTAAGGGGCTTGCTGGCGGACACCAAAGAGTAACAGTTTTTATGGAGTCATGCCTCGCGTCTAAGAGCTTGTCCACGGGACAACCAGTCGCTGCTCCGGTCTGGCGCTAGCCCTCTGGAGGCGCTCGATCCGTCTCCTATGCGTGGCTGATGCTCCTCGTCCTGCATAGTCCTCGCGTACAGCCTGTCGGGAGTGGCAGATACAGTCTGTCCACAGATTTCAAGCAGTAAACTGCATTGCTGGCGCTTGAGTTGGGATGTGGCGCTTCTACACAGGGAAGCCTTCTACACTGCGAGGACGAGGAACCACCCCCATCGGTGCGCTCTCGGACGTGAGACTCGCTCCTAGGTCCACAAGAGGGAAGGGGCCGCGGCGGCCATTTCACACCGTCCGACTGAGCCCCGGGCGACTGGGGGCTTCGCAGTGGAAGCACCGCCGGAGCCCCTCACTGATTCATCCATGGTCACCTCCCTATACAGTGGTTGGGGAAGGCCATCTGAGAAGCCTTGTGGGATCTACGTGGTTTCTTGCTACGATTCCACTCCGGCAATGTCCATGGCACCCAGTTGCATTGGTGTTTTGTCCTTTTTCTGCCACACACTTTTTGCCGCTAAAGCTGTTCATGAGCAAGAGACCATCAACCTCCACGTGGGTTTTCTTTTTTTCTTCCTTCTCCCGGGGCCCGCGAGTCGCTCAAACGACAGCTTGGTCCCGCTCGAGCGTCGGGTAATGGTGGTTCTTTCCGTGGTTTGGGACGCCAAATATCCTGTGGAAAGCTTACATTTATCTGTAATAGAATGTCTCTAAGGCGTCCATGCGTGGACGGCCTCTGTGTCACTGTCCTGAACCATAAACCTGCTCTTTACTCCGTGTCTATGCGGAGCAGCTGCTGTTACTTATGTGTTGTCTGTTCTGTCTCAAATAGGGGGCAAAACCCATCACCTTTTTTCATGCTCCTTCCACCTTTTTCTTGGTTTTAATTGCACCTCTGAAACATTGTCTCCCAAACGGAGAACCACCCTTGTTCCCAGTGCCATGGCTCTGGTGGCAGGTGCACAGTGACCCATGGAAGCCACTTTGATGGGTTGCTATAATTCTAAGTCGTGCACTCAAAACTCAGTGAGCCACACCACAGCCAAAAAATAATCAGCCCCAGCCAGACACTGCAGAAATGGTTTAATACAGAGAAAAGGTAGATTTCAGGTGCTGCAAAGCCCACAAACAGGGTCATTGTCCTCTCTGCTTTCACTTGGAGGGGGACAGGGAAGGGGAGCACAGTGCGGACAATAGGTGATGAAAGGCCTAGCTTTCCTGCACGGTTACTGTAAATAGTTAAAAACATAACCGCGACAAGTTCGCTGCCTGGAGCAGACGATGATATTGCATGAGGACAACTAGTGGGCTTGTTCAGCTGAATTATATATGGCCGTCGCACGTGGTTCTAGCTGACCCTGGCAATTGTAACCAAATTATATCAACGGATTAACACACCTTTCCTGCTAAAGGCATCCCTAGGGAAAAGATCCTGTGTGACTGCGGAAGTCACTGTTGGTATAGGAGACCCACATGGGTAACTTCTCTTGGGATACCAAGATCGCGGCAAATAAAAGTATGTTGCACCATCACAAACAGCCTTTAATTAGTGATTAATCATGGCCAAATTAAGTGGACCGATGAACAGCTATGGTAAGCAACAACCATACCGGCACCTATATAGAGGAAGCCATATTACCAAGGACTCTAACATTTGTTCTGTCACGGACAGGCTCAGGGGCAGGATGCTCACTGGCACAGGCCCCTCACCTTTGGGTCGCCATGATCCTGAAAGGCTATAATCACTGCTTGTAGTTCCAACATTTGCACTGAACCAGACCCTTGGAGTACTTTGTGTTGCCATTCGTTTTCTGCATAATACACATAACCATATTTTTTAGTTTTACTACTTGCATCAGTAAATATAGTTTTAGCTTCCTTCAAGGGTTGTTTGCTCTGTAGGTCTTCTTGTTCCAATTGGAGGTTAGTTTTAAACAACGGGTGACTGAGATAATGATTATCCACCTGTTGCCCATTTAAGGCAATTGCCAATGTTTCAGAAAGCTGTAACCAGTCATCAAGCAAATTAAGAGTTTTAAGAGGCAAAATACTTTTTTCTGGGTCTACTCCTGCCATGGAAAGCACTCATTCCCTCGCCTTTAATAACAATTGACCAATGGCTTCAAAGGGCATCGTAATGGTGGCTCGTAACTCATTGAGCAAAAAGACCCATTCCAGGATTTCTACTGGTCTATTCTTAGGTAACTGAGATATCAGAGCCACCACCTCCCTCCTATTATTATATATTATGATTACAAATCCACAATTCTCAATAACTCTTTGAACCGAGGCTTGAGAAATCTTTGATCCAATTATGTCTAATGCATTTTTTGCCTCTGGTGTGAGGGATTGTGGTTCTGCTGGGGACCGAGTATTTTTCAACAGTGCCAATAATGGAGCTAGGTCTGAATTAGTGATGCCGCAATAGGCGTGAAGCCACTGAATATCACCTAACAACTTTTGGACATCATTCACACCTATAGCTGTTGAACGGGACTCAGTGTTACGCGAGCATCTTTAGGTTATCACACCTAGCGTTTCATGTAAATTCATTGTATAACGTCACACAGTAGATGTCCACGGCGGCCTTCGTATTTTTGGACTATTATTGTGGACGCTTCACACCCTTGAATTAACCACAGTTATTATTAAAGAGCCCGAAATTCTGTTAATTCATGGAACATCAGGAGTGTCATACTAGAGCTCAGCTGACTATAGTCTTGTTCAAGAGTAAGATCCCTGTGGGCCTTATAACAGCAAGGCACGCTAGACAATGTCAAAGAAAAATGTGATTGAGGACTCACCTATCACCCATAGAAATCAACATGCCACAACTGGAAAAATGTTTCATCACTTACTTGGTCCTTTGTCGGGTGGCCAAGGGTTTCACATGCCAGACAGCCAGGGACTTCACATGGGCATATGCCAGGTGACCATTTGAGGGAATGTAGGTTTCAAGGGCACAGGACCTTTGGCAAGTCGGCGCAGTAGAGGTTCTATTCGATTGTTGCCAGTCCCCACTGTGCCAACCCCCACCCCACGAAATCGCTGTACTGGAGCAGCCCTGTTTATGCTAGGAATAGTAAAAGCAAATTTATCACTATCATCAGGATGCAACGGAATGGAGAAGAAACAGTCTCTTAAATCAATGATCAACACCAAGAGAACTTGGTCGTCTCTGGACGTCTCGTATCCTGGCCACATCGATAGGGCGCAGATTCGGAAACCCACTGGGTATATTGACGAGATGGGAACCCCTACAGTTCTGCCCATCAGGCTAATTACGCAGGCATTTACCCGGCTGGGTGATCGCCACAGCAAAGGATGTGCAGGGGCCAGCAGGGGAAGGTCTGCTGCTCTTCTGCAGGTATTTAACTCCTCTCACCCTCTACCCGTTCAGATGCCTTCTATCGTATGAATCTGCGTGGGGACACTATGGAAGTAGTTGCCAGAGACTTATGACAAGGTTTCCATACGGTGGTAACTCTGTTCGGTTTTTTCACTTGCCGCTTTTTGAGTGAGCACGTGCTCACACTGCTCCCCACGGAGGCCCATTCGAGCTTGGGTATGTAGTACAGACCTATGTTTTTTACTGTTAATTAGTAATCAATAGAGATGAGATAGATTAAGCCTGCTGAAGGCCGCTGCAAAAGAGAGCTTCGCGCCACATGGTGGAGCGCCCGCGCCAGAAATGCAGACATAATGAAGTCTCTTCGTCAACTAGAACTAAAAGACACCAACACATGTGCTGCACGACCCAAACAGACTAACGCCTCACGGTCTTCCAACCAGGTGAGGCTAGAGCGAGCCCTAGGTGTCAGGCAATGTTACTACAGTAGAAGATCTTTTACGCGAGGCTGCACACAGAAAGTGCCATCTCTGCTAATACTGCCACGCTGTCCAAGTGCCCACAAGTGCGCTTGCGGAAAGACAGTCACAAAGCGACCAAATCCTACCTGAATCGTACCAGGATGCATCACCGTGAATGTGCGGAGTCATGCTATAATTGCGAAACGGACCCGCGAGTGTGGCCACACTGTTTGCCGGATCATTCTCTAGATCCCTGACATTGCTCGTGGCTCATCCTTTCCACAGACCCTCCCAAATGGGCAAGCATCCCAAATCGCGCTAAACCAATTCTTTATACATCTACATAAGCCCAGAGCACTACTCCTTCACCCCCCCCCACCGCGAATTAGAAGGCGTATGTAATCAAATTCCATGCACGCACCTATATTTATCACTATGATCACCTACAAGCTGAATCCTTGCAACACCAATTAAGTTATTGCTCTAGTCTGCGGACATCACAGAGTTGTCCATATTTCGCACTGTCTCTGTAGACCCATCTGATCTGCTCCTTGCTTTGGGTGCGCTCCCTATCACAGACCCATTCTATACCACACGCTCGAGGAAGATCACAAGCAGACTCAACATATGCTCTGGGAGGCTTACTCCTGCTCATCAGCCATATAGAGCCCCTGAGCGCGTATTGTTTGTCTCGATAGGTTCTGGTGCGACCTATGAACGTTTTCCACGCGAAAGGCGGCCACGTCAACAAGACCTGGTGGAATCTTCAAGCAGTAGTCATAGTGTGGCTACCGAAATGCGCACACTTGCGTACACCTGACCCGAGGCACGAGGACACCATATAGCCGAAGCAAAAGGTAACGCTGGGAAATGACGATGTCTGCAGTCAGCACTCAGCCACTCAATCACCAGACCTGGTCAACGAGGATGAGCAGATATCACCTCCACAGTCCTTCTAAAATCCAACGACCAAATCTCTCTAAGCCACACGCGTGCCACACTAATAGCCACCCCTGCGAGCACACGCAGAGTGTCCTACTAATCTCGTGCGATTATAAGGACGTGGACACTAGCGTATGAATCTAATTAATTATGCGCTCTACACATGTGTGAAACCACGTCTCAAACCGGCATATAGCGGATACGAGAAGTTCCTCCACCACTCCTACGTTGGTGCAGTCGAGCGCAGTTCTTCTAGAGTGCCAGTCATCGTGGCGTCTGGCAAATATCGATTGTGTGGCGTGGATGATGTATACTGTGAGCCCCAATCACCGGCTCTGAGCCTCGAGAGCACTCAATATCATTTCCTGCGCATGAAAGAGACCTAGTAGCGAGCGTATAGCAATTGGCGAGCGTTTGCTTTTCTATAGCCAAGTCATCTATCGCGTTGTAACATTAGAGCACGTATATCAGAACCGACTCATGTGTCTCGGCAGGCCACACTGTCGCTCCATATGAGTTGGCTGACTATCTGGAAACTTGCGCAAAACGTGCCGATCATTAGCTCACCGCACTATCGCGCATCTCTCTCATGAGAGAGCGCACGACTATCGTTAGAGGACGCAAAGTGCAGCGCACTTACACGGACATATGAGGCCACCAATATCATAGGTTGGCGACTCCATAGAAAACATACGCCCTTTTTTCGTCCCAGACTCCCACATCACTCCTAGCCTTTGTGTCTGCAGTCACTCACAGAAGAGCATCCAATTCACTATGCGATGCCTCACACATATCCTTGTACACAGCTATCAGTAGGCGCACTCCTTCTGGCACTTTATCAAACTTCTCACAGGCCATCGAGGAGCAGCGCGAGCGGCAGCAGAATATTGCAAGCATGTTCTATGTGATGAGGCGCACCGCTTGGCCGTGGAAGTCAGTGGTGCGAGATAATGCTTGCCGGAGCACTTATGAGGGGCTATGGGCATTTGACACTTCGTGCCTTATCAGCAAATATACACACTGAAGCGTGCTACTCCAAGATCATGCACTTATCTGTTTTCCTCGTTGGCTCCTACTCTCTGTAGACCAGATGGCGAGCTGTGTACTTCTTGGGCACTCTATGTAAGACGATCGTACCTCACAAAAGCACTATCGCCAACTATACCATCACCAAGTACTGGTGTTCCGCTAGTAGATATGTTGTCAGTCTAGAAGTCAAAGCTAGAGGCCGATCTCTAATAAGCCTGTCCGCGATCCTGCGTCGCTGTGGACGATCGCAAAAACAGCAGCACAGGCTTGACACTCGCTCTTGCAGAGTTCCTAAACGTATCTTGCTGCCACCGTAGAGCTCTCTTGGTGATAGCATCCACGACCAGGTCAGGACCACACACGTCTCTCAACCCCGTCTGTTCCCAACCTCTAGTACCACATCTCGACATAGAGCCCACATCCACACTTGAGCTCAATCGGTTGAGCCCACACCAACTCTGCGCGCATCTGTCCTGTTCGCAGACCTTCGGCCGCAACTGCCATTCATTGACATTTTCCACATGCGAGATAAGAGGACACGTCTAAAGATGCTTGATGCCAGGCCGAATAGCAAGAGGGAGCTCTGAGAGCCATAGGCACCGAGCCTACTCCCGTTATCGACCTCGTCGCACGGGCGCGAATCAGAAGTCCATCCATTAAAAATCTGACACAGAGAATGCTGATATTGATGATCTTTGACACCGTAAATTCACCGTACACTAGATGTGTTCACATAACATTTCCTTTTTTAGAGACTCTTCCGAGGCTTGAACGCTCGCGCTCGTGGGTTTATCAGCACGTCACCTACCTATCTGCAGAGATCTGTTGTGACATATTGCCTCTCACGGTTGCTCACATACGAGAGGTTACAGACAATGCTTTACTGGTACGACGCACCGGAGAAGTCCACGTGCCACCATGATCGGTCTCAGGGCCGCTAGTCATAGACCACGATGGCTCGTCTTGCTGATGAACCATGCGCCCAGCACAGGCACCATGTAAACGCACGGAGGTTTTCATCTGCCGTGCTGCCGGGTCTGGCAAGCTGCGGCACCCATGGGTGACAGGCTTGCCATCTAGTGTTTCTATGAGACATATCACACACCAACCTCTTGTGGGTCAAGGACACCTCTGAATCGTAGAATCCTCCATGCTATAACACCCACCCTTAGCTGCTGATCTGAAGTCTCGCTGCAGAACAAGTGGTGATTCCACATCTCTACTCTCCTACTAGTGACCTCTAGTCCCTTCTCCGTGTCGCTCTGCCTATTCCCATGTCCATGCTCCCTTCTCTCTCCAAAGTCGCGACAAGCTGAGCGACATACACGTCAATGTAGTGGCTTCGCATGTGGAGGCTGCGTCTATAAATTGCAGCTCTGGACTTCCTGTAGGATTGCACTTGTTTGCTGCACTGAGCCCCTAGCTCTTCCGTGGGGCACCCGGAGGGCACACGAGGCTCCACGAGAGAGGCCGAATGTCTTGAGTGCTGAACTGTGCCACACGACCTGTAGGATCCATTGTGTGGGCAGATTGCACGGGCACCAGTAGCCCCAGAAGCCATCTGCGATACAAAGCCAGTGCCCACCAAGACACGAGCACTCCGAAGCACAGTCGGGACTAGTCACCGTGAGTGGGAGTGAGCACAGAGGACTGGCACAGGCTGGGGCCCTACCTCGCCTCAGGACGCCCAGACAGGGACCAAGCTGAGGTCATATGGCAAGCCGGAGCTCGACTGATGCAGGAATGTGTCATGTGTCGGGCCCTGACGCATGTCCGCGGGTGCCAGTCAACCTGGCATCCCAATGTGTGTCCGGGTGCCGCACCAGTGGGAGGCTAGATGTAGCGCGAAGCGCACGGTCGAGATGCGACCCCGCTGCCATCACTGGGGTGCCATGTTTGGGTATGGTGTCAAGTGTATCATCGAAGTGGTGCACCAGTGCGTCGCAGATTCGGGGTGACTGGTGTCAGGTGCTGTGCATATTTCGGGGTGCAAAGCATGTTTGGGCCGTCTGCACTCTCTTTGAGGCCGCTCGTCCAGTTGTTTAGGCCTTGTTGGATGGTCTCGAGGTGTAGACCGTGGTTGCGTGGGCCGTGCCCCGTGAATTAGCTTGAGTCAGCAACGGTCCTGAGGAGTGACAATCTGGTTGTGGCTGGTGGGGTGCCAATGTCGGGGTATGAGTAGGTCAGCGTAGTGATATATCGGGGTGCGCAAGATGGAAAGTCGGTGGTGCCATCCTTAAGGGTGGGTACCTGACTGTCAGGTGGGTGATCCACATTCGGCCGAGTGCAACTCGAGCGGCGTGACACTAAGCTTGGGCAATGACACTGTTAGGGCATTGGCCTCGTCAGGGTGTCGATAGCCACTCCGCGGCTGGCAAATCTGTTTGGGTGCGAGACATGCTTAAATGGGATTGAGTGCGTCTTGTCAGGTGTCGATAAGGTCGAGGCGGTGCAATGTTGGCTGGTGCCTACCTGTTGCCGTCGGCCTTACACTGAGCAGCTAGTGAGGCACATCAGGGTGGCAATCCACTGAGGTGATCCATTCGTTGCGTATGGCAGACAGTGTAGACTGAATCGCAAAGGTTGCAACTGTTGGGGTGCCATATTTCTGGCGTGCAGTCTTATGGCTGTCAGGCGTGCCATAAGTCCTCCGGGTGTGTGTCGATGCTGGGGTCCATAATGTATGAGGGATAAAGAGGTGTCTAGGGTGTGAGTAAGTCCGAAAGGGATGCAATGTGGTTGATCCATATTTGGGGTATGCGCGTAGAGAGTAAAATAGCTCAGAGGATGAATGATCGTAGGGGTGACATTTTCATGTTCGAACAAGTATGGTGATCGCTAGCTGATGATGTGCTGGGGGCATGCAGGTCCGGACTTACCTCAGGTGAGACTGTTTGGTGTGGCGTTCACCATGCAGAGTGCGCAGAAGTGGGCGTATGAGGCCATTGGGTGCACTTTGGGCGAGTGCTGCCGGCAGACCCTCAATAGTCGGTGGTCAATGTTGTGGGTGCCATGTTGGCCGTCAGCTATGTCCAGGGTGCACAAGTATGGGATAGCAGCCAATGATCTACAGGCGCCTATCGATTTGTGGAGTGCCATGTCGAGTGGCTGCATCGCGTGAAGTCTATGAGATTTCTGTCTGTGTGCGATGGCGTGGTCCTCCAAGATCGAACGGGTTACAACCAGCGTAGTTCGTGGGTAGAAACCACATATCGAGGTTTGTGTTGGAGTGACCAAGTGTCAAGTTGAGAGTCTGATGATAGCCTTGGGCCAGCTAAATAATTGCTTCTATTTCACTCAAGGGGCCTGGGTTTGGCCAAGGCAAGCAAAAGGCGCTATGGGCGCGGATCAGTTGATGGGTCGCCTTACATGGTGGTGCACTGCCATGTCGGGCAGCGAGCTGTCGTGATCAGCCTGCTGTCCTGTGTCGTGGTTGGAGCGCCTCTTCTCACTCGTCTGGTACTCTGGGACTCAGGGGCTGTCAGAAAGCTGACAATCACTCAGGGGATGCCACGCACGCAGTGGGCACAAGCTAGCCAAGGCGTCAGTATTGTATGGTGAAGTCAGTCACACATCGGTCATCTGCTGCGAGACGCTCCAGCTTCAGCATCCCCCAGCGAGACCCTCCCTGGCAGAGGAGGGTGAAGCCTGACCAACCAAGAGCAGCGGGGATTTGCAGCTTTGTTGGGATTCAAAGGCTGTCATGGCACGTGAGGACTGCAATCACCAAACACCTTGGGCATTCCTGAGCATCCCACACGCACGCCTTCCATCCAGCCTGCAGCCTTTGTTCTTTCCATCCCATCCCTGGAGCATCTCTCATTCCATTCCTTCCATCCCGTTCTGTCCGTATCCCAGTGCTGCAGCCTTCCCCTTCCCATTCCATGGACAGCCAGTCAGGGCAGCGTTTCTGGCAGGGGAACACCCAGGGAATCCGTGCAGGCAGCACTCACACTCCCTGGAAGGCACCTCCTCTCCCGAGTGTCTCCCTGGGCAGCGATGATGAAGCCACATTGTGGTGCAATTCATGGCTGCCAACAGAGAGGTGAAAACCTTCTGATCCGGCTCAGAGCCGCTGGAACTTTGCACAAAATCCCCAAACACGCTGTGCCTGTGCTGACAGAGCAAACAGTATCAAATGGCAAAGGCATATCCCTTTCTGACAGCTATTTGCTGCAGGTCCTGAAGTCCAAGGATAAAGAGATGCAGAACCGGGCAGAGCCCATCCCCACACCAGTTCGGGGATTAGAAAGATTTGGGAGAGGGGAAAGCATCCTGGGAAGAAGCCAGAGGGGACAGGTCCGGCTACCCGGCCCACTTATGTCCCATAGAATTGTCCCGGGGAGCTCTGAGTGGAGGTTGCAAATATTTGCAGGATGTGGTTGGGGAGAGGAGCTCTGCCTGGACTGGCGCACGGCTGGGATTCATCAAAACCCTCAGGGCTGTGCTGAGGCCTTCCCCAGAGAGTCATGGGCACCTCAGCGAGACTCACAGAACAGAGACAGCAAGTGCCAGTGGCTACCAACCCCACAGGCTGTCCTGTGTCCCAGAGCTGCCAACCCCACAGGGCTGTCCTGTGTCCCCAGGCTGCACCCCACAAGGCTGTCCTGTGTCACCAGAGCTGCCAACCCCACAGGGCTGTCCTGTGTCCCCAGGAGCTGCCAACCCCACAGGGCTGTCCTGTGTCCCCAGAGCTGCCATCCCCAAGGGGCTGTCCTGTGTCCTCCAGGCTGCCTGTGTCCCCAACACGGGCTGTCCTGTGTCACCAGAGCTGCCATCCCCAAGGGGCTGTCCCTGTGTCCCACCAGAGCTGCCAACTCCCACAGGGCTGGTCCTGTTGTCCCAGAAGCTGCCCGACAGAGCTGCCCACAGGCTGGTCCTGTCCCGCCCAGCGCATGCCATCCAGAGTGCTGCGCAGTACCCACAGGCCTGTCCTGTGTCACCCAGAGCTGCCAATCCCCCACAGGGCTGTCCTGTGTCTCCAGGGCTGCTGTCCCCACAGGGCTGTCCTGTGTCACCAGAGCTGCCACCCCAAGGGGCTGTCCTGTGTCCCCAGACAGCAGAGCCACTCGGGGAACACAAGCACCACGCTGTCTTAGCCACGAACCAAGCAGGGAGACATGCAGAAACACCCAGCTGGGTTTTCAGGACTGTGCCTCAGAATCTGCATGCTTCTCTCTTTGCTGCTGCAAGAGGAACATGTCCCCTGATCATTCTCCTGTACAAAGCTTCCCTGCAAGTCCACTTCCCAGGGGGAATAAGGATCCGTGGGGATGGGCAGGGATCCATCCTTGTGGATGCTGTCTGCTGCTGGCTGGGGGTGAGGAGTCCATGCAGCTCTTACCCAGCGCTCCCCCAGCACAGTGTTGGACAGGACAGTCCTGTGGACACCCATCCCGAACATCCTGGGACAGCTGAGAACCTTCCTGGGCAGCAGAAGTGACTTGGCGGGTTTTCACACACTGCAGCCAAAAAAAGCTGTTTGTGTTGCATCAGGAGATGCGGCCTGTGAGGAGTTGTGCCAGAGGACAGAGGGGTCACGGCCACCAGCAGATGCTGACTGATAAATGCCAATTGGTGCCAGAGCTGTCTCTGCCCACATCACACAGGAAGAGCCCTAAGTAGGGAGCAGGCGCGCAGTCAAATCTCACCAAGGAGGCAATGTGGCAATGAGAATATAATTACAGAGCTTTTGCCGCGAAAGCGAGGGGTGCCTTTTCCTCCTATCCAGGAGCTCTCGTAAGCGCTATAAATATCACTATCCAGGACAACACCTGCCAGGAAGTGGGTAAGTTTCCATGCCAGTTACAGGGGGGCATCTGGCGGCAGTAGCTCTGGATACTCCCAGGGTCATGCTGGGCCTGCATCCACTCCTTTACCACTGGAGCGTCGACCCATCCCTCTCCACAAAGACCTGGCCATGGAGACACACACGAAGCAGATGCCGACAATAGAGACGAGACTGAACTCCTGATAGGAGATCGATCCCACAGCCCCCTGAAAGAGGAGATGCCGGCCAGCATCGACCCCGGGTGCACAGGCGAGGATTGGCCATCAGGTGAACGCTCCCATGCGGAAATCGGACTGAGATCCTCCCACGCCGCACAGTGAAGCTTCCTGGAAGAGAGAAGAGCCCCTGCAGAGCAAGAAGATGCTCCCCAGCACAGACCAAGTGCGTCTACGAGAGGCACCTCTAGCAGCGCTCCTGCTGCCACAGCCTCTTCTGGGATGATACTGTGGTGGGGCCCATCAGAGGCGTCTGGCACTCAAATGCCATTTGTATATCAGTCAGGCAATGCGTCGAGCTGGTCGGAGCCCGCGTGAACTACCTCTCTGTCCCTCTGGCTATGGCACACTCCTCACAGGCCGCGTCATCTCCACCTGATTGCAAAGACATATCTAGCTTAGTATACTTTTTTGCGCTGCCAGTGTGTGAAACACCGCCAATCACTTCGTGCGAGCCTGCAGCCCGTCTCCTGAACAGAGAAGACGTTTCCTCAAGCCTGTCCCGGATGTTCGTGGATGGTGCCCAACAGGGACCTGGTCCTCCGGATCTCACCACCCATGCGCGTGGGGAGAGCGGCTAGGGTAAGTGCAAGGAGTCTTCAAGTGGACCTGCCTCAGCAACCCCCACCGACCAAGCCCAAGCAGTGTCAGCAAGCATTCTACAAGATGGATCCCTGCCACACCATCCCCACGAATCCACTTTCCCCTGGGAAGGACATTGCAGGGAAGCTTTGTACATGAGATGACAGGCCGTTGTGGGACAATGTTCCTCTCTTGCAGCAGCAAAGAGAGAAGCATGCAGATTCTGAGGCACAGTCCTGAAAACCCCAGCTGGGTGTTTCTGCATGTCTCCCTGCTTGGTTCGTGGCTAAGACAGCGTGGTGCTTGTGTTCCCCGAGTGCGGCTTTCGCTGTCTGGGGACACTGGACAGCCCTGTGGGGTTGGCAGCCTTGGGGACACAGGACAGCCCCTTGGGGATGGCAGCTCTGGTGACACAGGACAGCCCTGTGGGGACAGCAGCCCTGGAGACACAGGACAGCCCTGTGGGGACAGCAGCCCTGGAGACACAGGACAGCCCCTTGGGGATGGCAGCTCTGGGACACAGGACAGCCCACGGGGTGGCGAAGCTTCTGGGACACAGAGACAGCCTGTGGGGCAGCAGCACCCTGAGACACAAGGACAGCCCTGGTGGGGGCAGCTCTGGGGACACAGGACAGCTCTGTGGGGTTGGCAGCTCTGGGGACACAGGACAGCCCTGTGGGGTTGGCAGCTCTGGTGACACAGGACAGCCCTGTGGGGTTGGCAGCCCTGGGGACACAGGACAGCCCTGTGGGGTTGGCAGCTCTGGGGACACAGGACAGCTCTGTGGGGTTGGTAGCCACTGGCACTTGCTGTCTCTGTTCTGTGAGTCTCGCTGAGGTGCCCATGACTCTCTGGGGAAGAGCCTCAGCACAGCCTGAGGGTTTTGGTGAATCCCAGCCGTGCAGCCAGTCCAGGCAGAGCTCCTCTCCCCAACCACATCCTGCAAATATTTGCAACCTCCACTCAGAGCTCCCCGGGACAATTCTATGGGACATAAGTGGGGCCGGGTAGGCAGGACCCTGTCCCTCTGGCTTCTTCCCCAGGATGGCTTTTTCCCCTCTCCCAAATCTTTCTAATACCCCGAACTGGTGTGAGGAATGGAGCTCTGCCAGGTTCTGCATCTCCTTTATCCTTGGACTTCAGGACCTGCAGCAAAAATAGCTGTCAGAAAGGGGAATGACCTTTGCCATTTGAATAACTGTTTGCTCTGTCAGCACAGGCACAGCGTGTTTGGGGATTTTGTGCAAAGTTCCAGCGGCTCTGAGCCAGGATCAGAAGGTTTTCACCTCTCTGTTGGCAGCCATGAATTGCACCACGAATGTGGCTTCATCATCGCTGCCCAGGGAGACACTCGGGAGAGGAGGTGCCTTCCAGGGAGTGTGAGTGCTGCCTGCAGGATTCCCTGGGTGTTCCCCTGCCAGAAACGCTGCCCTGACTGGCTGTCCATGGAATGGGAAGGGGAAGGCTGCAGCAATGGGATAGGACAGAACGGGATGGAAGGAATGGAAGAGAGATGCTCCAGGGATGGGATGGAAAGACAAAGGCTGCAGGCATGGAATGGGAAAGGCTGCGGGAGTGGGAATGGCTCAGGAATGCCCAAGGTGTTTGGGATTTAGGACCAAGTCCTCACCCCATGACAGCCTTTTGAACATACAAAACCAAAAGCTGCAAAATTCTCCCGCTGCCTTCTTGGTTGAGCCTGGAGCCTGCAGAGCCAGGGACAAGAGAGCTGAGCTGGGTCTCGGGTCTGACAGCCCTGAGTACCCCCAGAGTGCCAAAAGAGAGAGAGGGCTCCAAACCAGGCAGAGCTGAGTGCTGCCCACAGGTCACCGAGCCCACACTGCCCCCATGGCCTTTCTGCTTGCCTTGGCAAACCCAGCCCACTGAGTGAAATTAGAAGCAATTAAAAATTAAGCTTGGCACAGGCTCAGATCAAACTTTCTACCAATTTTAGATGCTTGTTGCTTTGGAGACAGCATGCACCAGAGTTCAACTGGTGACGCAACACAGAGGGGATTTCTGCTCTTGTGGGGCTCTGGGCCAGGAATAGATTTGAGGGCTGCCGGCAGCTGGAGCACAACAAGCTGAGGCTGAAACCAAAGTACAGAGAAGGCAGGACCTGCAGCACCTGATGGCTCATTTGAAAATTTGCATCTTTGTGCTTTTTGATTAATTCTTGCTCTTATCTTCTTCCAGAAGAAAAAGGAGCTTGGGAGCCAAGGAGAGAAAGAAGACATTGCTCAGATCTTGCAGCAAAGAGCCCATGGCCCTGCTGTGAAGGAGGGGTACCCAGGGTCCCTGCAGAGCCTTTGCTGCAGTGTGGGTGGGCTGGGGGCTGCTGTGGTGGGCTGGGATCGATGGCCAAGGTGGCACCTGGCAGCTCCTGGATTGCTTCCACAGCCACCTTGGCCATCTCCAGCAGTGGCTGATGGGCAGCACAGCTCGGCCCAAAGCAAACAGGGCTGAGGGCAGGAGCAAGGACAGCCGAGCACTGGCACTGCCCACCAGCCCCCCTGAGGGTGACGTGGTGGCCATGGCCCTCGGGCAGCACCAGTGGGTGCCAGCTGGGCAAACCCATCAGTGCCTTTGCCATGCTGTGCAGAGAAGGAAACCTCCCCTCAAAAGGCATTTCCCAGCTGGGGCTGTCTGCACTGAGAGCAGGTGATGTCACAGGGGCTCTGTCACTGTCCTGCAAACTGTCCCCAACCGATCTCAGGGCAGCCCAGTCCCCCTGGTAGAGACCCTGTCCCAGTGCCATGTCCTCTGGGTGGGCAGGTGCACAAGTGAGCCACCAGGTTGTCTGTCACCTGAGCCACACCACAGCCAAAAAATAATCAGCCCCAGCCAGACACTGCAGAAATGGTTTAATACAGAGAAAAGGTAGATTTCAGGTGCTGCAAAGCCCACAAACAGGGTCATTGTCCTCTCTGCTTTCACTTGGAGGGGGACAGGGAAGGGCAGTGCAGGGAAGGGCAGGACACCTCTGCGGCCATGCATGGTCAGCATTTTGCCCAGTGTGACCACCACACTTTCACTTGGAAGGGGCTTGGAGAAGGCAAAGATGCCACAGTGACAGCAGTGATCCAGGAGCCAGGGACAGGGCTCAGGGCACATGGCTCAGCTGGGGCACAGCCCCTCACCTTTGGGTGCCCCGGGGTGCACATGGACACCAGCAGTCCTTGGGCTCAGGGGCTGTCTGAGCTGAGCTTCCTTGGGCCAAATGTGTGTGGGCCTGAGCCCAGCCATGTCCTTGCCTGCAGCATCAGCTGGGTCACCCTGATGTGCAGCGGGTGCCTGGGGTCTCAGACACGGCTCCAGCGCTCCAGACGGCTGCTGGAGAGGCTGCTGCCAGCCCTCATTTACATTACCCTGACAAGATTCCCCTAACTGACTGAACGAATCATGCAGGGCCCTAAGAGCTCCCTAATTAACACAGTTATTATTAGCAATGTCAGGACAGGTTTGAAAAAGGCAAGTTCAGAGTCCCTGTGCCTAACAGCAAGCGGAGAGTGGGATGATGGGACCATCCCACAGAACCCTGATGTCCTCTCTGTCCCTTGGGAGTCCTGCCAGGAGCAGGGGACTCTGGTGCCAGGTGGATTGGATGGTTCAGGCACAGGAGCCTTTGCAGTCTCAGTAGGGTCATGTTGTTGCCAGTCCTCCCCCATGAACCAAGGAACTGCTCTTGGCTCTCACCCAGGCCAATCCCAAGGGAATCGGGACCTTCATTGCTCAGGCTAATACTGCTGGAGATGCCAGCAGCAGGACGTGCAGGTGGAGAGGGTTCTGCTGGCTGCAGGAAGCTGTGCTGGCCCTGCCCCAGCCCCCAGAGTGCCTCAGAGGGCTCGGGGCCGTATGTAGGGCAGCCCCGGGGTGCCCGCAGCAGCTTGTGCACCGCCGGAGCTCCGGCCGCTCCTGCTCCCCACGGAGCGCTTGGAGAGGCGCCTAATTCATCCTTTCAGAGCTGAGATAAGATGGATTAAGGCCTGCTGAATGCTTGCCAAAAGAATTGCCATTAGGCCCCCGAAGAGCTTAATCTCTACCAGACTAAAAGCAGACAGGCTGCACCCACAGCTAGTCCTGTCTGCCAGGGGATAAACACCCAGTGCAGGATTTCAGGGAAACCTTTGGAGGCTGCAAAATGCATCCCAAAGTGTCCATGCTGTCCAGAGTGCCCAAGGCTGGGTGCCAGACCCCAAACTCCCCCAGGTACCAGGGATGGCATCACTGAGTGCAATGCAAAGGACTGTGGTGGCCACTGGAGTCTCAGACTCCTCTGTGCCGTGGCTCTTCCTTTCCACGAGCCCCCCTCCAAGGCTCCTCCATCTTGGCAGTTATCTCCCGCAGATTAACTTTCCAAAGCTGTCCTTGCCCACATAGTTCTCAGCTGACTCACGTTTGTTATTTCCTGTCCTTATCTCTGATTTCCTTTGCTGTCCTCACTCCACCACTCCCCAAGGTCCAGCTCCTCTCCAGGTATCCCTGACCCTGCTGCTGCTGAGGATCTGACGTGTTTCCCAGCCTCCAGGCTGATTTCAGAGGATGAGGATGTCCCTTTCCACGGAGCCAGAGCACGGAGGGGACAGAGCTCCCTCTCCTCTCCAGTGGTGCCAGCCAACCCCAATTTGCCCTCATGCAGCCTGCCTGGGACACCTCTGCGGCCATGCATGGTCAGCATTTTGCCCAGTGTGACCACCACAGCTTGGGGAAGGCAGTGCCAGTCTGGTGTCTCATCCTTACCTGGGAAGTGTTGGTGAGACTGGCAGGAGGTTTTGGACTGCTTTGGAAAGCCAGACCAAGCAGGCAGCGTTTGCTTTTTAGTCAAATCTTGGTGGTAAAGGACACTGTGCCAGCCCCATGAGGGATCTGACTGCACTGGCTTTGCACCACAGCCAGGACTGAGACAGGGACAATTGGCCACATCAACCACGCCCTGCCACAGACCTCTGGCTGTCCCACAAACACGGATTTAGAGTTCCTTTTTCTGTCAGACCCTGCAAAGAGGCAGGGGGGCACTGGCAGTATGCCAGAGCAGTGCTTGTGTCAGGGGCTTTGGGGCACATCACACCTCTGTCCTGAAAAACACTGACGGTCCCCAATGTCACTTTTTCTGGAATTGTTGATGGAAGAGGTCTCACAGGCATCCCTCTCCCACCAATGCTGTGTGGAAGTCAGGCTGAATTAAAGCAGAGCCACCAAAGCCTCCAGTCCTGGGCTCTTCTCTCCAACCCTCAGGGCTCCCCTAACCCCCAGCTTGTTTCCCACAGCGACAGATTGCCCGAGCACAGGGAGACCATGAAGGCAGCTGCCCTTCACTCATCTCCACACGGCTGATACGCACCTGCGGTCTGCGCGGCATTGTGCGCCGATGCACACGTGTGATCGTCCGACACGACACAAAACGAACAGCCGGACCTCGATGTGGCTTTCATTTCGCCACGCAGCGTGTCACGCACAGCCTCCAGGGCAGCCGCAGCAGAGACAGTAGCTCAACCGCGGCGAAGAGCCGGAGCGCCAGCCGAGCAGGAGGCCAGGGACAACAGCAGGCAGAGAGCCCAGCGGGATGCCACGGACGGAGCTCCGGCGGCCAGCCGGCAGAGAGGCCCGGTGCGCCTGCAAAAGGAGAGATTGGCCGGGCCAGCGGCCCGAGACCCGGGCAGCGGCGAGAGCCCGGGGTTCAGCCGGCGGGCCGGCGCAGAAGCCGGCGCAGAAGATGCCGGGGCAGCAGAGCCCAAAGGGCTCAGACGAGCCACGCTCCTCTTTGCCAGGCGCCGATTCCAGCACCCCAGCGATGCGTTTGTTAACTGAGGAACTGGGATCTGACAGCGAGGGTGAGGTGTCCGGACAAAAGGCATGCTTCTGAATGGTCCCATTTTCCTGGCCGTGATGGCTCGGCTGCAGTGCTAATGCTTGGTGTCCCACCTCACACTTCCCGAAAGGGCCCAGTAGTCCCATCTCCGTCCCCCGTGTGCCATCCAATGTCCGCCCATGTCGCCTTCTGTTGTCCTTGTTCCGTCCCTTCTCTGTCCCATGTCTCTGTCCAGTGGCATGCAGAAGTGTTTGGGACTTGGAGGATTAGCTGACATCCCCTCTGGGATTCTTGGTGCTGCCACTTTCTGCGGCTCACTGGGGCACGAGCAGGCGCACCGGAGAAGGGTCTGAAGCTGTGTGAGTTGGGATCCTGTTCTGGCACGGGCAACGGGACTGTCCCAATGCATGGAGATCAGACAAGGCCAATCGAACACAGGAAGGCAGCAGGAGCTGAGGACGCGGCGTGCCGGAGGTGACACAGGGACTGGCACAGGCGCGCGGGCACCGCTGCAGAGCCCAGACAGGGACGGCAGTGGCCACAAGCAGAGCTGACGATGGCAGGGTGCAGTGTCGGGGTGACGTTCCGGGGTGCCATATTGGGGTGCGTGTGTGGGGTGCCATGTTGGGTAATGGTGTCAGGGTGTGATATCGGGGTGCAATTTCGGGTGCCATGGTGGGGCTTGTGTCAGGTGTTGGTATCAGGGTGCAGATGGGTGTTTGGGGTATGGCTGTCAGGGTGCCTGTTGGGGTGCCAAAAACGCACAGATGCAGTATTGGAATAGGGCTGCAATGCCAGGGTCCCGCGACATACTGGGTGAGATGGTATGGAAAACCCGCGGTGCCCGCAGCGCCAGAGTGCAGTATTGGGTGATGGATGCCGGCGTGCCTCGTTAGGCGGGCCCTGTTGGTTCTTGTTGGCGGTCCATGTCGCGCGGGTGCCGTGTCTGAGAACAAACGCGGTGCCCTCCAATCAATGTCAGGCCAAGGTTCATCAAAGTTGGACTCGTTCCATGGTCGGCTCCGTGTCTGTGTTGGGGTTTGTGTTGCTAAACTGAGTATGCCATTGTTGGGATACTCCATTGTCGGCAGGTGCTTGACCGTCAGAGGTTTCGTGTGAGACGGTTGCCAATGTCATCAGGGACTGTACCGAGATGTATGAGATGCCATTATCCAGACCACTACATAACCCAAAGAACAAACAACCGATCAAACCAAGCCACACTCGGTGCCATGTTGGGGTACCATGTCAGGGTGCCATGTTGGGATGCCATGTCGGGGTGCTGTGTCAGGGTTCTGTGTCGGGGTGCCATATCAGGGTGCCAGCAGCAGTGGCAAACAGCGATGGGCAGATGTAGGTGAGAGTTAAGTCATGCTGGGGACACCACGCCTTGCCCACACTCCCTGGATGGAATATTTGTGGGGGCAGTGTGTTCCAGCGGTACCATAAACACAGAAAGCAATAAACTCGCCTTTATCTGCCTGTGGAGCCTTGGGACCATCTAAATTAGGAAACAAAGGAAAAAACAACAACTCCAAAGGGGTTTTTTTTCCAGCTAAGCTGAAAATAGAGCAGAAGCCAGGAGGGGTAAGTTCAGCCCAGACAGGGGCACGTGGGAGCCTGGACACCTCAGCTGGCCCTGGTGCCACCCCCAGAGCTGGCATGGAGCCAGCCCCTGCCTGGGAACATGCACCCAGGGCACTGACCCCGGGCACAGCGAGTGATGGTGACCCCAGCATCACTGTCCTCCCACGAGTGGCAAAGGATGCTCAGCCAGGCTCTAGGGCTCTGGCATGGAAATGGTGGCATTGTCTGTGTGGCAGCAGCTGCCTGTAGCTCTGCTCTGCCTTTTGAGTAACCACTGGAGCTGCAGCTCCTCTCCTGATCCCCCTCCTGTCCGGATCCTCCCTCGAGGGAGTGCAATTGCTGCAGGACCCACACTTGTGTCACACCCCGGTTGTGCTACTGATCTCACCCTGGCTCAGCTCAGCACGGTCCTCACATGGGCAGAGGCTGATGCCCAACCCTCCGAACCTTGGCCCAGCACTCGGTGTCTCCTGGTTATCTGTGCTGCTATCTCCTAGAATTAACTCTTCTGGGTCACCTTCCTCACAGAACACAATGACATCACAGAGCCCAAGGTTCTCACCCAGGGATGATTGAGAAGAGAGGTTTTCATTCAGATTTACCCAGCCCCCAGCAGGCTATTACCCCTCTTCTCACACATTTGGTGCCCAAACTGCGAAGTTTTATGGTACCATCATCAACCATCACTATTTGTTGCCACCCACAATCAACCTATCCCCACGCATGGCCACCAACCCATCACCAACCCACCCCATGTCCTACCACCCTCATCCACCCCTCACCAACCTCACCAACCCATCCCCATCCATCACCACCCCTCACCAACCCATCCCCATCCATCCCCACCCCTCACAAACCCATCCCCATCCATCACCACCCACCACTAACCCATCACCACCCATCACCAACCCATCACCCATCCATCAACCACCCACACACTACACCCATCACCAACCCATCACCAACCCCCTCACCAACCCATCACCAACCCATCACCAACCCATCACCAACCCATCACCAACCCCATCACCAACCCATCACCAACCCATCCCCATCCATCACCATCACCCATCACACCACACCCCCATCACCACATCCATCCATCACCACTCACCACATCCTCACACCACCCAATCACACCCCACTCCATCCCATCCCATCCCATTCCCATTCTCATTCTCATTCCCATTCCCAATCCCACGCTCCCAATCCTAGTCCCACATTCCCAATCCCACACTCCCAGTCCCGCATTCCCAAACCCACATTCTCAGTCCCAATCCCACATTTCCAATCCCAGTCCCACATCCCCAATCCCAATCCCACTTTCCCCAATCCCAATCAACCAACCCCTCACCAACCCATCACCAAGCCATCACCAACCCATCACCAACCCATCCCCATCCATCCCCACCCTCACTTCAACCCAGTCCTCCATCCATCCCCACCCCTCACCAACCCATCACCAACCCATCACCAACCCATCACCAACCCATCACCAACCCATCACATTGGCCCATGGCTCCACCGCACTGCCCATCATGTGCCCCCACCCTCACTGGGGAACAGACCCATCTCCCCGTGGTGATGGCCATGCCTGACCCCGAGTGTCCCTGTGCTGGGGGCTGTGGGGACAGTGCCTATCTGTGCAGGTGAACACTGGTGCCAGTGAGCTGTGGGGTCAGCCCTGCCAGCCCCCAGGGCTTTTTGGGCTCCCAGATCACAGCTCGTGTTATGAAAACCATAAATTATTAATTGCAGCTAAGAAGTGAAGGGCTGTGAGCTGCCGCCTGCGCAGAGCTGCTGTTCATCTCCAGGCTCTGCCCGCTTAAAGCGGGTCTCACATTTATATTTCATGAGTGTGTCCCTCAGAAGCATTTTCACAGTGAGAAGGAGGAATAATGCATGCTCTGCACGGAGCCCAGGCGGGCAGTGCACAGCCCCAGCAGCCTCCTCCATCCCAGCCCCATACTGCTGCACAAGAAAACCCTCCCCAGGCACTCAATCCTGTTTTCTCACAAAATTTAGGACAATCCGTTAGGGCTTGTCCTACACTTTGAAGGCAGGCCCACCAACAGGCGGGTTGGCACAAGCCACCTTTGCTGAGGAGGGTGCTGGGAGCACAGAGGAACCTGAGCTTTGTGGAAGTTGTCTCAGCCTCGAAGGCTTGTCTGGTCCTGAGCCCCAGCTGCTGGCCCATCAGAGCAAATTCACATCACACCCCATTAAAAATTTGGGGCTCAGTCCAGGCACCCACCCCAGACACATACCCACATAGCCCCCAGCATTTGGGGGGGCATCCTGTGAAGATCTGTCCTGAAGGAACATCCCTGGCTTGGTGGTTCGGGTACCTGTCAGGTCCTGGGCTGACCTGGGACCTTTCCCTCCTCACTGCCAGGTGTTTTGGGCTCTGGGGATGCAGCCCTGGGTACCCACACAGGACAAGTCAGGTTTGTGCCCGTGCAGCTCCAAGCACAGCATTCCCCCCTGCACACCCCCAGACTGGCTGTCTCCCGTGGGCGGTTGTCAGCTCGGGTTCAGCTCTTCCATCACCTGCTCTGAGGAGCCTGTCTGCTTGTTTGTTCTTGCCTGAACCCGTTAATTAACCTGAATTAAAGCGTCATTCGAGCTGACAGCGCTGGGCTTCCTCGCGGCGAGGATGTTGGTTATGATTACCACCTGGGCCAGGAAATTACAGCAAAGCTCTTGCACTGCCAAGGTCTGGGAGTGATCCACCAGCAGGACCCACAGACCTGGGATGGGGCTGGGATAACGGCAAAGAGCCTGTTCCCATGCAGCTTGCTGGAAACAGGAGCAGATGCAAAACCCCTTGAGCCTCTGGGAGCACGGGGCTGTGTCGGGGGATTTAATCCCCATCCAGCCTAGAGATGATGGGCAAAAATTCCTGTCTGTGCTGCAGCAGCAGCTGCTCTTGGGGCTTGGGTGGGACCCACCAAAATGCTCCTTCCCTGCAGGAGACACAGCCCTGGGATGGGCAATCTCCATCCCTGCCTGGGGTTTCCAAACTTAGCTGCACAATGCTGTGGCCATCCTGCCCTGGGGAGCAGCAGGGACATCCCACGGCTCATGGGGCTGTGCTGGACCCTTCTCTCTCTTAGCACCCGCTGTCTCCTTCCCAAGGTGTGGTTTTCCTTAGAGGTGAGTGGAAACACACAGAAATCCTGGTGGAGGAGAGAGGAGCATGGCCAGGTCAGGGAGCATCGCCTGGAGCCTTTTGCCCCTGCTGGTGACCAAATGGTGGAGGGGACTGCGTCTTGCAAAGGTCCATTCTCCTCCAAGGGAGAATCCCTGCAGTGCTCCCACCCCAGGAGTGGCATGGGGGGTGTCAGAGCAGTCCCTGTGTCCTGTGCCAGGGATTTCCATTGGAGGGAAAGGAGTGAAAGATGAGGCACGACCTGAACCCAGCCCGTGCCTCTCACCAGCCTGCAGCGGGTGCTTCCGTCCCCACAGGCGTGCAGCACGTTCCCGTGGCTGTGGACAGATGGAACCCTGCTGCTGACGGGCATGAAATGCCAGGGAAAGGCCAGCCTGAGCCAGATTGTAAACCTGAATTACACCTTGACTTTTTCACCAGCTTTAGCACAAGTTGTGATCCCCGAGAGCAGGCCCCAGCAGGTTTGGTGTGTTCATGTCTGCACTTTTCTGTGCCCCTCTGTAGCCCCTTTCCGATGCCTTGGGTATCCAGGGTCATTTCTGTGCTGCATGTTCTCACTCGTTCAATGAATAATCTGCCATATGCACTGCTCATCGAGAAAGAAACTGCTTCTTGTTAAAGGTGTGAAAGTAAGTCTTGTGTAAAATTAGCTTAGCCCTTTGCTAAGTCAGATGGGAATTGATTTCAAAGCAATAGAACCTGCCTGGGCTCCCGGGAGCTGGACCTTTTTCCAAAGCAGCCACTGTTTTACAGAAGAGGGAAATATTTCCCAAAAGAAGGGAGGAGGGTTCTGGAGAATCACCGATGGCTGGGTGGCAGAGG
Organism: Malurus cyaneus samueli; assembly: GCA_009741485.1. Taxonomy (NCBI): domain Eukaryota; kingdom Metazoa; phylum Chordata; class Aves; order Passeriformes; family Maluridae; genus Malurus; species Malurus cyaneus. The sequence goes on along the minus strand of CM019235.1, from coordinate 3,371,114 downwards.
AAAGAGCAGGCACCAGAATGAGAGCCTGAGCTGTGTTCCCATGCTTTGAAAAAAACACCCTGGGAGAAAATGTCCCAACACCCAGGGGGAGCTGAGGGCACCGTGCCCAAACAGAGCCCGTGAGTGCTCAGCTGTGAGTGACCCTGACCATTCCAGGGACTGTGGGTGACCATTCCAGGGGCTGGGAGTGACCCTGACCATTCCAGGGGCTGTGGTGACCATTCCAGGGGCTGGGAGTGACCCTGACCATTCCAGGGGCTGTGGGTGACCATTCCAGGGGCTGGAGTGACCCTGACCATTCCAGGGGCTGTGGGTGACCCTGACCATTCCAGGGACTGTGAGTGACCATTCCAGGGGCTGTGGGTGACCATTCCAGGGGCTGGGAGTGACCCTGACCATTCCAGGGACTGTGAGTGACCCTGACCATTCCAGGGACTGTGATGACCCTGACCATTCCAGGGCTGTGAGTGACCCTGACCATTCCAGGGCTGTGAGTGACCCTGACCATTCCAGGGGCTGAGTGACCCTGACCATTCCAGGGGCTGTGGTGACCATTCCAGGGGCTGGAGTGACCCTGACCATTCCAGGGCTGTGAGTGACCATTCCAGGGGCTGTCAGTGACCCTGACCATTCCAGGGGCTGTGGGTGACCCTGACCATTCCAGGGACTGTGAGTGACCATTCCAGGGGCTGTGGTGACCATTCCAGGGGCTGTGGGTGACCCTGACCATTCCAGGGGCTGTGAGTGACCATTCCAAGGGCTGTGAGTGACCCTGACCATTCCAGGGGCTGAGTGACCCTGACCAGCCCTGCTCCTGGGCTGCTGGTCCTACACGCTGCAGATTGTGTTTCTTTTTGTTTTGAAGAAAAATGAACTTCTGGGGTGGGATTTGCCCCCACTCCAGGGATTTGGACATTAATTTGTAATGGGGATTAAGAGTTCAAATCCCTTAAGCAGCTTTTGCAGCCCCATCCCTCATTCCCCTCAGTGCTGAGACCCCCGGCCAGCCCCGCTGTGGACAGTGTCTGTGAATCCCCCACACCAGCAGCGCCCTGGGCACGGTGGCATTGGCACCACAGCACCAAGGAGCCCCTTGCCCTGCAGGTGATGGACACACAGCTCTACCCAGCCCCTGCAGGGATGTCCCAAAGCAGTCTGACCAGAGCAGTCACCTCCAGCTCTGTCCCCACCCTGGGCACAGAGCATCTGCCGGGGCAGTGGCTGGGGCAGACTCAGGGCTTTCACCACCCACGACTGACACGGGCACTGCCAAAGGCTCTGACAGCCCCTCAAACACCTCCCACCCTGCCCCAAAGAACAGGGCTCAGCCTCTGCCCCACTCCAGTGCAGGAGACCCTTTGGGAACTGGGGATTCAGGCTGATCCCCCAGCATCAGACAGGACTGAGAAGCAAGTGCAGTGTTTCCACTGCAAGACACTTCTATAAACAGACTGACACCATACTGACACCATTTCCCTGATTAATTATCATGGACTTCCAGGCTATTTCCACTATATTTCAGTTGTGCATGTTGCTTGCCTTATGACTTGCCTTGGGAACATCTGTCACGGTTTAAAGAGCAGAGCTCACTGGAAGGCGAGGGACAGCTTCAACAGCCCAACCTCCAGGACAACAAACGCAGGAAGAAGGACTGGACAGAGTGTGGGTGTGCTGTTTCCAGCCCAGGACTGCTGGCAGCACGTGGGATGCCCAGAATGCCATGGCAGGTAGCAGGAACCTGCAGGAGGTGGCTGGCACAGCTCCCTCGGTGCAGGACCCTCAGGGGGATGTGGGTGAGCAGCACCACCCTGAGATCCCTCACACCTGCCTGGAAAAAAGGGCTCCACACCACACATGGAGGTGGATCCCTTTCTGGGTTCCTCCAAAAAATCCTGGGAGATCTGGGGGAGAAAGGTGCGAATTTGGGGGGGTCCAGCTTGGCTGTGCCCTGGTGATGTGGCAGCGTGAGCACAGTGCAGTGCCCCAGTGTCCCCTGGTGTGACACTCCTTGAGCCACTGGCATCACCCTCCCGAGGGCACAGAGGAGGAGGAGGATCCCAGTGCCCTCAGGGTGCCCTTGGCTCTGGGGACTCCTCTTCCCATGGGCCTGGGGCCACGAGGAGAGGCCAGGGCAGCCCTGAGCCTGCTGCAGACACAGCATGGCCTCTGCACTGGAGAGAGGAGGGTGCCCAACAGCAGCAGCCCAGCCCCATCAGCACCCACCTCCATGGGGATGTTGCTCAGTCACACTGGGGGCAGTTCTGGGGCTTGGGGAAACCATGACACAGCTCTTCTGCCTCTCCAGCATCACTGATCCCACTGCCCACACCCAGGATGGAGCTGCTTTACTCTCCCTTCTGCCTTCTCCTCACATTCCCAGTCAGCCTCAGCAGAGATCCCCCTTCAGCTCAGAGTTTGCTGCTGGTCCCTGAAAAACCCTGCAAGACCCTGGCAGCTTTGTCCTGCCTCCATGTCCTTGTGTCACCTTGGGCCAGCAGCTGGCAGTGCCCTGGCTGCCTGTGCCTCCCATGACTCTCCATGAAGGGGGTCTGTGCCTGTGTCCCCTCACAGCATCCCATGGCTCTCCATGAAGGGGGTCTGTGCCTGTGCCCCCTCACAGCACCCCATGGCTCTCCATGAAGGGGTCACTGCTGCCCTGGACCACCCCCAGCCCCCCGAGGAGCGAAGCTTGGCTTGGGAAGGGAGAGGGGAATGCTGCACTTCACACCAGCAGGCTGCTGCAACCCATCCTCCCCAAGAGCCCAGCTCTGCTGAGCCTCTGCTGCTCCACCCTGAAGGGTTCTGTGATGGCAGCAGCCACTAAAGGGGGCTCTCAGGGAAAGGGGGTGGCCAGTGGCCAATGGGCTGGTGTGGAGCAGAGCCTGTGAGTGGGCAGGGAGTGTGTGCCCACCAGGGAGATTTTCTGTGCCAGTGGCCACTGTGAAACATGCCAAACTCCACATTAACACAGCCATGGATGACTGAAGGCACCTCCAACCAGCAAAGCCCCTCCTTGGCCCACTGGGAAGCACAGGCAGCAGCTGACTTGGATTTCCTCTGAAAAAATGCAGCTCCAGACAAGGACACATTTGAAAAGCACGCAGTTCCCAAGGGCTTTCATTATAAAACCGAGGAATCATTAAGGTTGGAAAAGACCTCTAAGATCATTGTGTCCAACCACCAACCCAGGCCTGCGAGGTTCACCACTAAACCATGTCCCCAAATGCCCCATTGAATGTTTAGGGCCAAAGACAGTGCAGTTAGAGCCATGCCCAGCCAGCAGCCATCTGGAAAACAGCTCTCACTCGTGTCACAGGCAGCGTGTGTTGATGTTCTGTGAGGTGGGAGCAGCTGTGCTGAGCTCAGACAGGACCAGGGCCACGTGGAGGGGATGGTCAGCACAGAGGAAAGTGGCAACTGCAGAATCCGTGTGTGGGTGCAGCATCCCGTGGCAATGCTGGGCATGGAAACGCCTCAGGAGCCAAAGGCTGGGCTCACCCGTGGGCTAGCAGCCAAACAAGCCAGGCACGTTGGGTTCTTGCATCTAGCAAATGTTCCAGATGCTCACATCTGTGCTTTGCGTTGTGCTCTGCCCACCCTGCATCTCCGACACGGGGAGTGCTTGGAGAGGAGAAATGCAGGGGAGAACAGCTCTTGGGGGTTTGGAGAGGAGAAATGCAGGGGAGAACAGCTCTGGGTGGTTTGGAGAGGAGAAATGCAGGGGAGAACAGCTCTTGGTGGTTTGGAGAGGAGAAATGCAGGGGAGAACAGCTCTTGGTGGTTTGGAGAGGAGAAATGCAGGGGAGAACAGCTCTTGGTGGTTTGGAGAGGAGAAATGCAGGGGAGAACAGCTCTTGGAGGTTTGGAGAGGAGAAATGCAGGGGAGAACAGCTCTTGGGGGCTTGGAGAGGAGAAATGCAGGGGAGAACAGCTCTTGGGGGTTGGTAAAAACTTCTACCCGTGTCTGAAGAGGAAACAGGTGAACTTCAGGAGTTTGGGTAAATGCTGCCCAGGGAAACTCTGAGTTTGGTTAGGGGCAGAGAAAAACTGCAAAGGTGTCTTCAGCTGAGGTGGCCACAATAGGCTGTGCTCAAAGAGGAATCTGTGAGCTCCCCAAAACCCTCCAGGGAACATTCCCACCTCCCAGGACAGAGTCAGCATGCTTCACCCTCCTTCCCTTGGCCGTTTGCTGATGAATTGCTCCAGGATCCTTAAGATATTTCCATGAGCCCTGGACCAGGGGCTGGAGTTTCTGCAGCAGTTCTCCACCGTGACAGAGAATCCACATCAGAAAGCTCAGGGTGGAGTCAGTTCCTATGGTCTGGGGAGAGACTCTTCCCTTGGGGGTGTCAGGAAGAGGGGAGCCCATGGGGGTAAGGCTGAAGACCCCTATTCCCATTTGGGATGGGACAAGCAGCTCCCAGCAGGGCCCCAGGGGAATGCACCCGGTGCTTGGCCACACATCACTGGAGAGTCTGAGGTGGACAACGCCACAGTGAAGTGTCCCCTCCCATGGGACACCCCTGACTGTCCAGGGCTCACACTGTCTGTGGGGGACCCTGGGCTTTGGGGGCTGCATGGAGGGACAGTGCTCCCCACACAGGACAGTCACATCTGGCCAAAGGAGAGCAGCATGTGCCGAGAGCTCTGAGAGCACGAGGCACCAGAGCAACCACCGACACCCTGAACCTGCACCCAACACCCCAGACCTGCACCCCACACCCAGGACTGGCACCCACCGCTCCCCCCTGGCCCTGGACCAAGGCTCAGGGTCAATATCCAGTGCCTGCCCTCAGCATCAGCCCAGCAGCCAATGCTGACTCGCAGCATCGCAGGGCTGATGTTCAACACCATCCCCAGCACCAAGTCCTTGTCCCAGCACCAGCGCATGAGGCACTGCTGTCCCAGATTTTGCTCCAACAAAACCAGTTCAGGGTTTGACCCATTCACACACAAATTTTGCCAGTTTCTCATCCCTGACAAAGGAGAAGGAATGAATAAGATCCATAAGGAAGGGAAAGGGTCTGGGGCTGGGCAGGAGCCCCCCAATGGTCTGGGGCTGGGCAGGAGCCCCCAATCTCCTGGGGCTGGGCAGGAGCCCCCAATGTCTGGGGCTGGGCAGGAGCCCCCAATGCTCTGGGGCTGGGCAGGGCTGAGCCCCCAATCTCTGGGGCTGGGCAGGAGCCCCCAATGCCTGGGGCTGGGCAGGAGCCCCCCAATCTCCTGGGGCTGGGCAGGAGCCCCCCAATGCCTGGGCTGGGCAGGAGCCCCCAATGCCTGGGGCTGGGCAGGAGCCCCCAATCTCTGGGGCTGGGCAGGAGCCCCCCAATGGTCTGGGGCTGGGCAGGAGTCCCCCAATCTCCTGGGGCTGGGCAGGGCTGAGCCCCCCAATCTCTGGGGCTGGGCAGGAGTCCCCCAATGTCTGGGGCTGGGCAGGAGCCCCAATGGTCTGGGGCTGGGCAGGAGCCCCCAATCCTGGGGCTGGGCAGGAGCCCCAATGGTCTGGGGCTGGGCAGGAGCCCCCAATTCTGGGCTGGGCAGGAGCCCCCAATGGTCTGGGGCTGGGCAGGAGCCCCCAATCTCCTGGGGCTGGGCAGGAGCCCCCAATGGTCTGGGGCTGGGCAGGAGCCCCCCAATCTCCTGGGGCTGGGCAGGAGCCCCCAATGCCTGGGGCTGGGCAGGGCTGAGGTTTCCCCTGCACGTGGCTCACAGATCTGGAAGATCTGCTCCCCAGAACGTTCTGAGCATCCTCCAGCCTGTGCCCGCCCAGCCCGGGTCTCCAGAGGAGCCCAGCTCACGCAACAGCCCTTCTCGCAGGCACTCGTGCTGCTGCCTTCAGAGCTTTATGAATATTGTAGCAAGGCCGCTCCTTTCATCTCTGCTTCTTTCCAGGGAGCCCCAAACCTTCTGCACATTCATTTCCACCTCACTATTCCTCTTAATTATTTAAACTCGCCTTCCCGAAAGCGGAGCCCTTCCATTATCACTCCTTCCTCCGCAGCGCATGTGGAATTTGGGGACTTGCAAATCCACTCGACTTCTTCAGATCCGTGCAGAGCAGCAGGTTTCCTCCCTGCTCCCTTCCAGCCTGGCCCCAGGCCACATTCACAGAGGCCTCAGCCACGGAAACCTCAGAGCTGAGGCAGAGCAAAGCAGATTTTTACTGGGGTCCTGAACGCTGAGGAGCTTCCCCACATGACTTTGATCATTTCCACAACTCTTCTTGGTGGTCCTCCCCCAGAGCTGTGTGTGGGGCCAGATTTCCCTGCACTGCAGCTGTACCAGAGTGGCTCATCCTAGAAAAATCCCTCTCTGCTCCATGTCCAGCCTCTGGAAAGGCTTCTCAAAGCTGGAAGCACCTCTGGGAGCTCCCTGCCGGGCAGAATTAACATCCTCAGTTAATTGCCTTTTAACTAAAAGGTAGGAACACCAAGCCCAGCTCCCCAAATACTTAAAGTTAAAACCTGGTGGCTCAAACGCTGTTGGAGAAATGCAGTTTTCAATAAAACAGATTCCTATCAGCACCTTCTTCTGTCTGCTTCTGAAAGGTGGCAGCTTTGCATTTGGGCACCACCATGTGCCTCATCCTGCTGGCCCAGCTTGCAGCTCCCCGTGCTTTTGGGATCTGGCCTGAGAAGGGAGGGTTTGCTGGAGCTCTGGGGATGTGGCAGCACACAGGAGCTGGGGAAGGGGGTGATTTGGGACAGTTTTGACACATCTCAATCCCCGGGTGCTCACAGCCAAGGCTGTGGGGCTGTGCCATACTGGGGTGTGAGCAGTGAGCAGACATTTGCTGCAGCAAGAGAGCCCTGGCCACTGCTCCTTCTCCCAATCCTTCTGATATTGCTGTGCCATTCTCTGGTGATCTCACACCCTAAGGGTCTCTTGGTGTGGCTTGTCCTCCCTGAAGCACCGTGGGAGGACTGGGGACAAGGCTGGTGAGGAGATGCAGTGTGGTCCCCTGGCTGCCTCCCCCAGCCACAGCACTCAGTTACTGTGCTCCTGGTACAATATTCCTGTTACTGGTATTTGTTTGTGAATGTATTGGCACCCAGTACCAGGCTGGAATGGGATAGGGGCTCCAAGGTGACCCCCAGCCTCCAAAACCACCAGCAGCATCCCCAGAGCAGGAACACCCCACTCTGAGCAGCTCCCGGCTGCATAACCCCCAAAATGCTCCAACAGGGGTGTGCAGCTCCTCCGGGGCTGTGCCAGCAATGTCCTGGGTGGACACTGGGAATTGTGGCATTGCTGACTGACCACCCTGGGGCACAGCCCTTAGGAGATCTGCCCCTTTCCCAGCACCCTGACTGGGCTGGTGGCCAGTCCCCAGCAGTGGCACCCCTGGCCCGCTGTGGCCAGGCCAGTGCTCAGCTCCGTGCGTCACTCCCTGAATTAATCATCAGCCTCACTCTGTGCTCCACTCCTCACTTAAAGAGATTTTTACACATTAAAAATTAACAGCACTAAATGATTGATGGCTAAGGCCCCCCGTACCCTGAGGAAGAGCTCAGGCTGCTCCAGCTTCACTTTCCACCAGGACTCCAGCATGTCCTTGTCCCCAGCCATCCCCTCCACTGCACTGGGCATCATCTGAGGGGGAAAACCAGCATGGCAGTGACCCCCCCAGAAAGGCACCATCATCTCTCCAGAGCTGCAGTTGGTCTGGTGAAGGTGTTTGAGGTGGTGGAGCATCTCCAGGGCCCTGGGGTGTTCCTGCTGTGGCCATCAGCAGTGGGAATGAGATGCTCTACCCCTGTGTAGGTCTGTGGGGGTCTCGGGGGGGCTGTTTGCCAGCCTGAGCAGCACAGAGGAGGGCTGCAGGCTCGACTGAGAGCTGCAGTGGGGATCTTCTGCTCTCTCCTGCCATGACTCCATCTCTCTGTGTCATCCCAAGCCATGGGAGGTGTTTGGGAGCAGCCACTGAGGGGCAACATAGGGGAGGGGGAGAAAAAAATCTTTGCCCTGTGTGCCCTTGTCCACCCTGTCACTGTCCCCAGCCATAACAAGCTCTTGCCCTCACCTCCCCCAGGGCTTTGCTGCTTCCTACCCCCACCTCAGGCACCTGGCCCAGAACCCTCCAGCACGCATCCCCAGCATCCACCCCTAAACTCATCCCCTAAATCCACTCCCAGCACCCACCCTAAACTCACCCGTGAACTCACCCCTAAATTCATCCCTAAATTCAACCCTAAACTCCTCCCTAAATTCACCCCTAAACTTATCCCTAAACTCACCTCTAAACTCAGCCCTAAACTCCTTCCTGGACTCATTCCTAAATTAATCCCTAAACCTCTAAAATCACCCCTAAACACAACCTTAAATTCATCCCTAAACTCACCCTTAAATGTACCCCTCAATTCACCCTGAAACTCATCCCTTAACTTCTTCCTGAATTCAGCCCCAAACTCATCCCTAAGCTCACCCCAAAACTCACCCCTAAACTCACCCCTGAACACACCCCTAAACTCATCCCTCAACTCACCCCTAAACTCATCCCTAAATTCACCCCGAAACTCATCCCTAAATTCACCCCTAAGCTCACACTTAAATTCATCCCTAAATTCACCTCTAAACTCATCTCTAAACTTCTCCCTAAATTCATCCCCAAACTCATCCCTAAATTCATCCCTAAACTCACCCCTAAATGTACCCCTCAACTCACCCCTAAACTCATCCCTGAACTTCTCCCTGAATTCACCCCAAACTCATCCCTAAGCTCACCCCAAAACTCACCCTAAACTCATCCCTAAACTCACCCTAAACTCATCCCTAAACTCACCCTAAACTCACTCCTAAATTCACCCCTAAACTCACCCCAGGCCCTCCCCGCACCCCGGTTCCCGGGGCGGCAGCGCCCCCTGCGGGCTGCAGTGGAGCATGGCCGGAGTGGGAACGGGGCTGGGAACGGGAAGGGAACGGGATGGGAACGGGATGGGATGGAACGGGATGGGAACGGGGATGGAAACGGGGATGGGAACGGGATGGGACGGGGATGGGACGGGGATGGGAACGGGGATGGGACGGGGATGGAACGGATGGGAGCAGGGGATGGGACGGGATGGGACGGGGATGGGAAAGGGGATGGGAACGGGATGGGACGGGATGGGACGGGGATGGGAACGGGGATGGGACGGGGATGGGACGGGGATGGGACGGGATGGGACGGGGATGGGACGGGGAATGGGACGGGATGGAAGGGGATGGGAACGGGGATGGGACGGGATGGGACGGGATGGGACGGGATGGGATGGGGATGGGAGGGATGGGAGGGATGCGGGGAGGGGGATGGGAGGGGATGGGGAGGGGATGGGACGGGGATGGGAACGGGATGGAACGGGATGGACGGAGGGAGGGACGGGATGGACGGGAGACGGGGATGGCGGAGACGGGATGGACGGGGATGGACGGGGATGGGACGGGATGGGACGGGGATGGAACGGGGATGGGACGGGGATGGGACGGGATGGAGGGCTGGAACGGGGATGGACGGGGAATGGAACGGGATGGAACGGGGATGGGAACGGGGATGGGACGGGATGGGACGGGGATGGGACGGGGATGGGACGGGATGGACGGGGATGGGAACGGAGATGGGACGGGGATGGGACGGGATGGACGGGGCTGGGAACGGAGATGGGACTGGGATGGGACGGGGATGGACGGGGATGGGACGGGGAATGGAACGGGATGGGGAGGGATGGGACGGGATAGACGGGAATGGAACGGGGCTGAACGGGGATGGGACGGGAGGGGACGGGGGGCCCCCCCTTCCAGAGTGTCCCTCCGGAGCTGAGAGCTCGGGGTCACCGCCGCCCTGCCAGCCCCTCACCCCATCTTTCTATCGTCCCTTCACCCTGCCACTGTCTCACCTTGCCACCCCATCACCTTGTCACCCTGTCACCCCATCACGGCTGCTCCTGCACACAGATGTGATTTGGTCCCAGGGTTCTTCGGACCCAGCTCCAGAGGCTCACGCTGGGCAGGACCCCTACGTGCCGCCCACTCTGCCCTGTGGATCTTGGGTCTTTTGGCCACCCTGTGGCATCATCCTCCTGTCCAGAGCTCCATGGGTTGCACCAGCCACCGCCCAGTTGCTCGGCCGGGCTTTGGCTCCCCTTCTCTGGGAATCCTCGTCTCTCTGCAGGGACACTTCCCTTCGCACTCCCCCCACACCCTGCTCAACCTCAACACCCAGCGCCCGCGTTGCATCCCTCAAACACACACCGAGTCATTAACAACCCTTCCCTCATTTCAGGTGTCCGTCCTTCTCTCGGGAGACGTCTCTGGGGCAGTGCCAGGAGCTGGAGCAGCCCTCCTGCCACCTACGGTGCCCCAGATGTCCCCATGTGCTGCAGGTGATCCCTGCCGCGTGTCCCGTGACTCGGGGGCCGAGCCACGCTGCTCCTCTTTTTTTCTTCCTCCAGGGAGGAAGGATGCGGATCCCACACGCCCGGCTGGTCCCCATGGGGCTGTTCCTGTCCCCGCGGTGTAGGTGGGCTCAGAGCAGCGAATTCAGAGGCATCACCTACATTGTGCAGCATCTGCATGAAAAGCTCCGGTAGATCGGACACTTTCCAGCTTGTCCCTGCTCGCTGGCAAAGAACGAAGCAGCTGGACACTGGCCCGGGGCTGGACATGCTGGGGCTCCTGGACAGAGAGCAGCAGGAGGGAGCTCCAGGATGCGGTGGCGATGGATCCGCACTTGGGGAATGTGTTCCTGTCCTGCAGATGGAGTGCGTAGTTCCCAGTGGAGAGCCGAGAGCAGAAAGCGACGGCAGAGGTGCTGCCGGGAGGAGGATTCAGGCTCCGACCCGCCCCCGGAGGGGGGAAGCGGGAGAGCCCCTCTCCTTGGCCCCGCTCCACCGCCGCCAGCTCAAAGGCCCGATTGTCTGCCCGCACCAGATGTGCCGCTTCGGGTGGCGGCACAGAGGGGCTTTTCTGCTCCTCTCAATGACAGATCTGTGCTATTCCCGACGGGAAGGTCCCTCTGCGTCGCCCCGGCCCTTGCCAGATGCCCGGCAGCCGGGAACCTGCCTGCGGCGGGGCGCGGCCGGAGAAGGGCGCTCTGTGCGCCGGACACACGGAGCCTTGCCCAATTCCGCTGGAAATGTCAAAAGGGAGCCGGACGCCGTCAGCCCGAGGGCTCTGCGGCGGGTGAAGCTGAGGCAGGGGGAGTGGAGACGTGAAAACAGCTGGAAATAACTCTCCGGGGAAAAACTGAGTTTGGCTCTCNACTCTCCGGGGAAAAACTGAGTTTGGCTCTCTCCTGGCTTTGCAGGGCAGAGAGACGTGCTGGGGAGGAAATTCTCTCTTTGTCCTAAGTGCTGGTGCTAGAGGGCAGAGAGCACAGCAGCAGAAGGAATTCAGGGGCTGGTTTGTGCTCCTCGTGTACAGACAGCCCCATCCTGCTCTGCTGGGTGAAGGGATGAGCTGGAAATTAGGTGGGTGAAGCTGAGACCACATCACCCACCAGGTGGTGGGGACATCCTTCTCTCCCACTCAGGCCAGTGTCTCTGCCTGTCACCAAGGGCTGGGGATGTCAGGGCTGCTGCCCCTGGGCAAGGGCATTTCCCATGGAGAGCAGAGCTGGGACCCCACCCTGCTGCAGGACCCAAGTCCCAGGAATTCACAGGGACAGATGTTCCCCTTTCTGGGAGTCATCCCTTTTGGGGACAATCAGTGTGGGCAGCTATTTTCAAAACTCATTTAACAGCCTGCTGGCTACAGGTAGACATTAAGGTACAGTCCAGAGCCCCTAAAGGAAAATGGCAATTTTGAAGGAGAGCCGTATTTCAGCCAAGATGACAGATTATCAAAGCAGCCCAGGCTACAAACCCTCTGCAGGCAGCATGATCCCAATACGGGAATGTCCCAGAGCTGGGAGCATCCCACTGATGGCTCTCACTGACTGTTGGGGTGTGTTTAGGGCCGTGTAACAGCAGGACACGCTGGCCGTTGGGGCAGGTCCCCCTGGTGTGCCGGCGGGGCTGGCCTGCAGCCAAAGCAAACCCCGGCTGCAGAAAGCCTGCACGGCATTTCCCTCAGCACTGATAAGGCTGAGCTGCAATCACAGCCATGAGAAAAGCTGTCCTGGCCTTCCCCAGGCGAGCCCAGTGCCGTGCCAAGCACATCAAGGATTGCCCGAGATAAAAGCCCTCACCCTGTGCGCCGCACAGGCACGGAATGTCACCTGCGGCCGGCTAGATCAGAGGGGACACAGGTGGGGGGACAGCGGGTGAGGGCTGGTCTTGCAGGGGACAAGAGGACACACGTACCTTAGGGGAAGGTAACAGGAGGTGGCACGGAGCAGGAAGCTCCCAGGGAGAGGGATGATGGCACCCCAGGGTGTCATTGCGGGTGATCTGTGTTCAATGGAGGTGCCACAGCAGGGCCCTAAACTGGGCTCCAGGGGCTCTCCAGGAGGTGGGAAATGGCAAGGGGAAGAGGCTGTTGGTGAGGAGTCTGTGTGGTGGTTGTCCTGCTGTTGGGGTTTGGCTTCCCCCAATGGCTTCAACCTCCATGGGAGCCCTTTCCCTGCCAGCTTGGCTGGGTCTGAGCTCCCTGTGTGCCCCCACAGCTCCTCAGGGACCCCTCCCCAGGTCCGGCCAGCTCAGGTCCCACAGCTGGAGAGCTGGGGAAGCGGCTCCAGATCCTCTCTCAGGTTCTTTGTTTTGCTGCAGCATCCCAGGGAGAAAGGATCCAAGCAGAGAAGTGACGAGAGGAAACGAGCTTCCTGTTCACTCCCAAACCTGCAGGCAGAAAACAAGGACATCCTGCTGGGCTGGCTGGCCAGGGACACTGAGCCTGTGGGAGGGCAGCGTGCTGGGCTGGGATATTGCTGCTGCTGACATCCTTTCCTACAGGGACCGGGCCAGACAGAGCCTCACAGCTTTTGCCTCTGGTCCCACACCGTGCCTGGCCTGACCAGCTCGTTCATGGGGCCATGGAGGGGATGGTGTGGCCAGGAGCCAGGCTCAGGTAGGCTTGGTGGAGCTGGAGCAAGCAGAGATGAACTCAAGCAGCCAGGAGACGGCTGGAACACATCCCATCATGTGTTTGTCAGGTGAGCCCTGAGCATGCACAGCTCCTCCCTGCCATGGACCACCACTGGCCAGTCTGGACACCCAGGACTGGACACCCAGGACTTCAGAGCCCATGGTGGGTGGACAGAGGAGGAGTAGGATCCTGTAGGATCCTGCTGCCATGGAGGAGATCAGGGTGCCCAGGGCTGGGGGTCCCACTACCAGGGAGCAAACGGAGTCATCCAGAGCTGCAGCAAGAGGAATGGCTGGTGCCGCAGCACATGGGGCTCTAACAGCAGGACAGAATCTGCAGGAGCATTTCTCAGGGTCTCTCTATCCAGGAGCCACATGAATGACACTGAGTGACAGCAAATGCCTGCTCATAGCCCGCCAAAGGCCTGGCCAAGCTCTGTGTGTTTGCTCATGCACCAGCACCATCCAGTTCCTGTGCTGTGTGGGGGGGACAGGGAGGACAGCCTGTTGGGTCAGTCTGCAGTCACCTCCAGCTGCCAGCACGCTGCAGAGAAGCACCTGGCTGTGCTGGGGTGACTCACAACACACGCACACAGGACACACACATTTCCTACTGCTCTGATGGGAAAACAGAGGCACAATCACATTCACAGTCCCAGCAGGCACTGGCAGAGAGAAAAAGATTGGGATTCACAGGGAAAATAATTTTTTGAGACCTTCTTCTGGACCAAAAAAAAGCTTTCTAATGTATCTGATTCTATGAAAATTAATCACCTCCTGGAGCTCTTTGTTCAGGTGGACACTCTTAGGAGGGTCAGGGCTGGTTTTGATGGCCATCATGAAGGAACAGCTGTGCCAGACCCAAAAATGATGCCATGAAAGTCAGTAGAACCCCAGACAACTGAATGACAGCATTCCAGCACCAGGAAACCACCGAGTTTTTTGGCAGAACTGCCCCTACAATAGCAACAGAAGCCTGGCTAGCCCTCCCCATCCCTCTGTGTAGGGTTATGGGACAGATGCTGAACACAAGAGCTCCGTCCCAGACTGTGGAAGCCCCTGGTCCTTACATGCAGTGTTTCCCAGACTGAGCATCTGTGCATCTTTCACCCACACAGGCTCCAGCCCTACAACCTTACAGCTGCACTTTGGTTAACCCAGATCTTGGCACAGGCGTGGGAGCAGCTGCTGCCATTTGCCTCCAAGCCAGGGTTCAGCTACACCTGCTGGGCACTGTCACCCAGGCAAGCAGGTGCCACAGCTCCAACCGGTCCTGGCTCAGCGTCCCCGGCCTGGAGTGACCATGCTGGTCACCAACTGAGGCTTCAGAAGCACTTTGTTCCATGTGCTCTGCTCCTGGATGCAGATGGGATTTACAGGGGGTGTGAAGACCAACCAGCCCATGTGAGCTCTGTGGCCATGCTGTGTATTTGAGTCCCACAGAATTTCTGCAGAAAACAATGAATATAAGAAACAAGGGTTGTCCCTTGGGTTTCATTCTTCTCCATGACCAGAACTTCGAGCCAGAGAAGTCTGATCCCTGCAGGGAACAATGTAACCTGCCTTTTACAAAGGCTGCTGGTGAGTCCCAGCCTGGAAATATCTCTGAGCTGCCATGGATTTGTGGTCCAGCACCACATTCAGGCAGCCCTAGGGCTGTATTTCTTTGGTGGTACTGCATGGTTCCAAGTCTCCCCACTCTTCCACAGCTGAGCCCTGGCTCAGGTGGGTCTGGCACCCACAGGGCTGCAGTGACATCACTTTCTCAAGCTCATGTTTCCTCAACTCCTCCTTTATTGTTTTTTTTCCTCTTTGCGAGGAGGAAACAAGAATTGCTGTCTGGAAGTGGGTGACATTTTTGTCAGATGTCCAAGAGCAGAGTGAGGGATGGGACATGGGCCCATCATGAAACTCTGAGCTGGGATGTGGGGCACAAGCTCCACAGTGCAGCTGGCAGGTGTGCACTGGTAGGTCTGGGCTCTTCATGCCAGACTTCACCCTTGCTGACCTGGACAGAGAAAGCAAAGCTGCACAGTGCAGAGGACCCAACCAATTTCTTCGCCAAGCAGTCAGTGAATGGGTAAAAGTGGTGCTATTCCAGACCTGCTGGGGAGACTTAATGAGGGCATGAAATCACCAAGCTCATTACCACAGGATGCTGGGGAGGCCAAGTATGCAAATGGATTGGAGAGGGACGAGGTCTGTCAGTGGAGGTAGATTCATTAGAGTTATTAATGTACTTCCGTCCGGACGCAAACCCTCTCTCAGGAAGTCCCCAGATTGCCAGCCAGCAGCTGGGAGGGACGTCGGGAAGCACATCTTGTTTCTTCTGCTCTTCCCGTGAGTAGTGTTACAGAAGAGCCAGACATGGAAAAATACCCGTGAGGTTCAGAGCTAGCTTAAAAGGAAAAAAAAAAAAAAAAAAAAAAAGGAAAAATCCTTGCTGAGGGTTTCAGCACTGAAAGGGTCCGGAGCAGTTAATGAGGGCAAGCTCTAAACGGGGGAACGGCTGGGCTCCTTACGGGATGGGGGAGAGCTCAGAGCTCGCGGCTGAGCAACGAGGGAGAAAAGGAGACAAGCCGCTGCCTGGGACAGGGCGGGCTGCCAGGAAACCCAGCGGGGCCAGGCCCGGGGAGCCCAGCCAGGGCCAGAGGCGCACGGCTCCCGGCTATGGGGGGACGAAGAGAGAGGGCAGGGGCGCGTGCTGAGGGAGCATGGTGGGCAGAGCTGGACCCCGGGCACCCCCGGAGCCCGGCCAGCAGCGGGGTTGATCTCAGGGCAGAGGATACCCCAGCATCGGGGTGATGCGGGCAGGGGATCCCCCTTTCTGCAGGGTGACCATCCCCGAGGTGTAAGGTTAGGGAGAATCCCGACCCCAGGGGGACTGGAGCGGGCGCACCCCATGTCCAGAGTAACCGGGACAGGGGACCTGGGGGTGACAAGGGTAGGGGACACCCCTCCCCCCAGGTGACAGGGACGGGGCACGTCCCACGCCGGGCAGCCCCGGGGACAGCGATATCCCGTGGCTAGCGGGGATGCGGCGGGGCGAGTGGCCGGGGGCGGTACCCGTCCCATCGGGCCCGGAGCCGGTCCTGCCCGCCCCGCCCGCCCGGCCGCTCCCGCTCCCGCTCCCGCCCCCTCGGCCCGGGCTGCGGCGGGCAGCGCTGCCGACGCCGCGGAGCAGCCCCAGCGTCCGGGCCCGGGGCTGTGGCCCGGCGGCAGCGCAGGAGCCGGCGGCACGGTGAGGGCGGCGGGACCGGGCGGGACGGGACGGGCGGGTCCGGCGGCGGCGGGCAGGGGCTCGGGCCGTCCGGTGGCGGCCCCCACAGGGCCGCATCCGCGGGGATGGGGCGGCCCCGGCATCCGCGGCCGGGGCTCCGCCCGAGCGGCCCGGCGGTGGGAGCGGGAGCGGGGCCGGGGCCGGGCTGGGACTCCCCTCCTCCGGCTGGCGGCGGGCGATCCGCGGGCTCCGGGCTGGGAAGGGCTGTCGCCCCGAAGTGCGGGTGCCTGGAAGGTGCTGCGGCACCCCGGGGTGCCGGGGATCCCCCAGGGGTGCCGGGAGCCCCTAAGGCTGGGGATACCGCTGGGCTCCAAGGGACTTGTGGAGCTGCAGGGCTGGGCGTTCTTGGGGACTCCTTGCGATCCTGGGGACTGCTGGGGCTGGGGGTGCTGTGGGTTCCACGGGTGCTGGGCTCCTTTGGGGTGCTGAAGGGCCCAGGGGTGCTGCAGGGTTTGGGGGGCTCCTGTGTGCACATGGAGAGCCCACCATATGTGGGCCTCACCCACATGGGCTGTGCACAATGCTGTGTGCACCTGGGCACCCCAGTGTAAATTTAAACATTTCATCTCCAGGCCCTTCCTCACAGCAAGAGGAGCCCAGGCCATCGCTGCTGATCCCAAGGGAATCGGGAAGTGCTGGTGGAAGGTGCTGTGGGCAGCTGTGGTAAGGATGCGAGGAAAAGCGTTGCTGTTCTCTAGTTAAGCTGTCACACCCTGTAGTGCTGTAGGTGTGATGGGGCAGGTGGAGCTGATGCTCATGTGGGTCACTATGTGTGGACTCTACGCCTGTTGTCCAAATCTGTGTGAGCTCAGGGAGGTCCCTGAGGGGCTGGAGTGGGTGCAGCCCCTTTGGCCTCCCAGCCAGCCAGGCCATCAACTCCAGAAATAACAGTCCAACCCTGAAATTAAGCTGTTGAGATGAACGAAGCATTTCCCTTTCTGTCCCTGGGTCAGCATTGTGCACTCACCCACCTGGATCCAGCTCCTCCAGGAGCAACTCCAGCACAGACAGCATGGCCAAGGTGGCCTGGGCAAATAGACACAGGCCCTTGCATACATCCCCTGCAGCAGGGGACAGGGACAGCAAGGTGTTGTGAGCCCTGGACACCTCCTGCTGCACCCAGCCACAGTGCTGGCAGGTGACACTGCAGGTGACAGGCACATGTGACAGCTGGCTGTGTGCGAGGAGCCCGAATCCCGGCAGGCTGCTGGCAGCGGAGGAAGCCGTGTGCTTGCTCAGTGGTTTCCCTTTAACTTTGGAACAGTCTCAGTTCCAGGCTTCGGGGCTTATCGCCTGCGCAGAGTACGAGGGAAGCGTGCCTGGCTGAGATAAATCAAGTTGCGCTGGCCAAGGCTGCTCTGGACTCTGTTCTTCTCACATTCCTCATGACCTCAGTATTTTGGCTCAGGAGGAGAGCCGGGGAGAGCCCTCCCTGTGTCCAGTCACAGCCCCGCTGGTGGAGCGGCTCAGGCTGCACTGCAGCACGTGGTTGAGGGCTGCTGTAACTGTGCCCCTGGGGAGGGAAAGGGCCCAAATGTGTTGAGCTCCAAGAACAGCTCCCCCAGACCTCTCCTCTGCCAGTCCAGGAGCTTGGGAACCCCAAGGGGAAATGGCCCCTTGGACCATGAGATCAGGGGTCTCAGCAGACTGCCTGCACTTGGGGCTGGGCCATGAGGAGCGGGTAGTGCCCGGGTTGTGCCAAGGTGCTCAGCCTCCCCCATCCCTGACATGATTTTTTTGTGTAATCGAGTGCAGCAGCTCCAGTTTTGGGCCCAAGTTTCCCATTGGCATTGAAACAGCAAGAGGGGAAGATACAGGTGTGAGCCCAGGGCAAAGCACAGCCCTGCCTCCGGCGGGGTGGTTGGGTCCCTGCACATCTCCCTCTTTTCCTCTCCCTCACTGCCAAGCCTCTCCACCAGCACACTGTTTTTACCATCCTGCTTTTCTGTCAAGACACCAGAGCTGGAAACAATACTTTCATTGCATCCAGAGGGAGCTGGGATCATGTAGGGGGTTTGTGTGTCCAGCCCCTTCAGGGACCAAAGGAGCGCCTGAAGCTGCTGAAAATCACCCTTTGGCACCAAAGTGGCTGGTACAATGGACCCTGCTGAGACCTCAGCGCGGGTGGAGAATGGCTGCTCTTTGTGGTGCCATGGTGGTGGCAAGTCCAGCTAGGTCAGACTGCTGGTCTGCCCCCACTACTTCAATCCAGCCCCACAACTCTTCCCCAGCCCAGGGACAGTTTACTCCTCGCAGGCCCTCCAGGAGGGTTTGAACATCATGGGGTCCCTGGGGCTATTTAGATGTGGTTGGGAGCTGGTCTCATCACCTTTTTTGGAGCTGGGTGAAGTCAAACTCCTGCCCTGGGTCCAGCCCATCCTGTCAGACCAAACGAAATGGGGGCCAGGAGCAGTGGGAGGATTTACCCACACTGGGGAGGGAGCTGCTGACATCGGCTGAAGGGGCCATAGGAGGTGGCAGGTGAGGAGCAGCTTGTCCCCGGCTCAGTGGAGGGGACACCAGTGTAGTGCTGGTGCAAAGGGCACCTTTGCTGCTGGAGCGGTGTGAGAGGCATCCAGGCCTCAGCAGAGGAGGCTTTTCCTGTCCCCAGGCAGGACAATACCCGGCCGGGCAGCGGAAGGGAGCTGCCGGCCACTTCCCCCTGAGGAAACACACCCGCTGGCTCTGGCTCCTGTTGCTCTCTCTTCGTTTCTTTTGATTTACAGCGTACGTGGGGCCCAGTGGGAAGTTTTTTCCTGGCCCCAGCACTGGTGAATTACCTGCAGCAAGGGCCATGTGGAAAAGGACACCGAGCACTGCCCAGAGTGGGAGTGATTGGTTAGGATGGGGGATGTGTGTACCCTCTTGGGCACAAAAGCAGCAGAACAGGAATGGGGGATCCCAGGATGGAGCGGGGATGTTCCCAGGGGAGTGGAAGGGGTGCCAGCTCAAAGCTGGGATGATCCTGAGGGAGGTGGAAGTTGTGATGTGCATCGGCTGCAGATGGGTTGGCAGAGGAGTGGGAGAGCCCCAGAGTCCATCCTGGTGACCGGTGGGAAGTGTTTTATCTCTGCCCAGCTGGACTCAGCCCTGGCCCCGTGCACTGGGCTGGGGGTGGGAGGCCACCACAGTGCCCAGTCCGAGCCTGGCCTGGCACTGCCACAGCTGCTGCACTGGCTCCACGGGACCAGGGCAAGCCAAGGGCTGGTGGCCACAGCACCACGGCCAGAGAGTGGCTGCAGCATCAGCGTGAGCTGCAGATGAGAGGGGCAGGGTTCTGGGGGTGGATGTGCGTGTTTCTGTGCAGCCAAGGCCAGATCCTGCGCCGTTTCCGGGGCAGCACTGAGCCTCAGCTTCCCTGAGGGCTGTGCCCAAGCTGCCATTCCTCTGCAGCATTCCTCCTCCCCTGCTTTCTTCTGAAAATAGCCCAGTGCCAAATGCTTTGCCCACCAACAGCTGGGCCCCATGGCCACTTGTGCCCCATGGGCAGGGCCACCGTGTCCTCACTGCCCAGGGACCCTGATGCCATGTGCAGCCACTGTGGGTGCTCCCAAGGAGCTGTTGTCCCATCCTGCTCCTGCCAGGAGCACTTCACACCCAGATGCTGCCAGATGTTGCAGCAGGTCCCAGCTCAATGCTCACAGCTGGTGGCACCTCTGGACCACATCTGTATCCTGTCAGCTCTCCTCCAGCGTGTCCATGCCTGGCTCCTGGGAAAAACAGGCTCCCATTTCATTCCACTCTGCCTTATCCCATGTTATTGACAGGGAAAAGCAATCAGGCCCCTCCTTTGGGGAACCTGTTTGTCCCACTCATCGGCCCCTCAGGACACCCCTGAGGCCCCCTGGGCACCCTGGGCGGTGAGAATGGACGTCATACCCAGCACTGATGGGTGCTGGCAGCTCCCTGCAGCCACGTGGCTTTGCCAAAGCATCAGTTCCCTTTATCCAAAGCAAACTTGGTGCTGCGTATTGCCCATACAGGTTTAAACCTATACAGGTTTCAGCCTCTTTTTTTTCGTGGCCTGCTCCCACTGTGTGGCCACACTCCAGCTCATGACCCTCAGAGCTGGCAGCACGGCCATCCCAGCTGAGCTGCAGAGCATTCCTTAAATGTACAAACAGTCCCAGCCCTGCAGGGAGCACCGTGCTCACCCGGCCGCCGGCTCCAGTGTCAGCCCTGGGCTAGGGGAAGCCAGGGGACCTGGCAGAGGGCAGGGGCAGCCACAGAGCTCTCCCCAGGCAGGGGGCTGAGCTGGGGAGCCAGCCCTGGCGTCACAGGGTTTGGCTGGATGTGGCCTCATTGTTTTTGCAGGTTGATGGTCCCTGTGTCAGCAGCATTCTGGGGAGAAGATGGCTCAGCCAGCGCCCCTGAACCAAAACCTCCCAGGTAAAGAGACCAGGGTCGTCACCACGTGGTGACAGCAGAAGATGTGAGGGGGGGAGGCAGGGCTGAGCTATCCCATCCCATCCCATCCCATCCCATCCCATCCCATCCCATCCCATCCCATCCCATCCCATCCCGGTGGAGTTCCACACTCCAGCCCCAGGCCTGACATGGAGCAGGTGCCCTGTGACACGCTGTGGCACTGAGGGTGCTGGGGAAGACACATGGTATACCGGGGAGGGGAGGGACCTGCAAACTGCAAATTCCAGTATAACCCAGCTGGAAAAGCCATCCTGTCTCCACCAGGTCCCTGCCTAACTGTTCCTGCTTCTCTTGCAGATCTTGGGGGCCCATTCTTGTACCGGGACCAGGACGATGGAGAGAAGAGCTCGTATTCTGTGGAAACCCCCTATGGCTTCCTACTGGACCTTGATTTCCTGAAATATGTTGATGACATTGAAAGTGGCCAAACACTCAAGAAAGTGCCACTGCCTCGCAGGGCGAAAGGGTCCCGGCCACCACCCAGCACCCTCCGCAGCCCCAGCAGCCACACCAGCGCCTGGACCTCCACGGAGTCCCTCACCTCCATGGCCAGCGAGGATGGCAGGACTGCCTTGCTGCTGTCCCCGCACGGTCGGGCACCCCCGGAGCCTGCGAGCAAGCCAACCTCCCACCCCATCTCACCAGTGCGGCTGCTCCCGCCCCCCACCCGCAAGTGCTGCGTGCGAAATCCACGGGTGGAGAAGACCTTGCTGGAGACGAGCAGGAGGCTGGAGCAGGAGCAGGGCCATTTGCGGGATATTGGCGGTCCTTCCCGCGGTGGCCAGCCGGGCACCCTGAGCCAGCCACCCCACTGGATGCCAGTGGGCACCGAGGGCCAGGCGGGCTGGGGCCGGGTGAGCCCTGGCAGCTCGGGGCGCAGCACTCCGGCCGCGGGGCTTGGCACGGCCCCCCTGCAGCACGTCCGGGAGCAGATGGCTGCAGCCCTGCGGCAGCTCCGGGACCTGGAGGAGCAGGTGAAAACCATCCCCCAGCTGGAGATGCAGATCTGTGAGTTGAAGAAGGAGAAGGCAAAGCTGCTGGAGAAGCTGTCGGCAGAGTCTGGCGAGGAATTGTACCACCCCCTGAGCTCTGAGGCAGGGGCGGGCAGTGAGGAGCTGCCCCGAGCGGAGCTGGAGAGTGAAGCTGAGCCAGCAAAGGGGCGAACGAGCAAAATTGCCGAGCTGAGGAAGCTGACAGAGAAGCTGGCTGTGCCAGAGCGGGGTGTCAGGGCATGGCCAGGCAGGAGCCCCAGGGTGGCTGAGAGGCCGTGCCGCTCTGTGGCGGTGGGTGAGGACCGGGCCATGACAGATGCTGTCTTCTACTACCAGTCACAGCAAGAGAGTGGAGACACGCCCGACGGCGGCACACGGGGACGCAGGGACGTGGCTGTCTGGGTACTGGAGTCCTCGCTGGGGCTGGCCACTGAGGCGGAGCGGGAGCTGGAGCTGCTCCAGCAGACAGTGGGGCACCAGAAGGAGGTGATCGCCCTGATGGAGGGGCACCTGCAGGAGGCCACGCGGGAACTGGAGGAGCTGCGGCTGGAGGTGTGCGCCCGCCGGTCCCAGGGCCAGGCGGACAAAGAGGTGATGGCCAAGCCGCAGGTGGCCGAGGCCCTGGTGGAGGCTGTGGTGGTGACACAGAGCCAGGCAGCTGGTGACCCCCCAGAGATGGTGGAGGCAGGCGTGGAGTGCTGCCCCCCGACCTCCTGCGTTGCCGTGGGGTGCCACCCTGACAGGCGGGACGTGGCGGTCGGACCCGATTCAGCTGCCGGCTGCAGTGACAAGGGCAGCCAGACCGATGTGGGCAGCATTATCCTGGCAGAAGAGCAGGAGCCTGGTGTGGGCAAGGTGATGGAGCCTGGCCTGGGCGATGGCCTGAGCAGCCCCTCAGTGCCAGGCACAGGAGCAACAGGGGTGATGTGCCCAGAGAGCCCAGCCCCTGGGCCAGCTGTGCTGGAGACAGCACACAGCAACCGGGAGCCATCCCCAGCGCCGGGCAGTGGAGCTGCCCCAAGCCCCGCAGCCGGTGAGTGTCACCAGGGATGACACCAGGGTCTGGATTGGAAGATTCCTGCAAGAAGGGAGAGGATGGCCCTGGACTCTGTCTGCAGGGCCAATGCTGCCTGTGCTCCAGCAGCTGCCCATGTCCCTTCCATGCCCATCCAGGGGTCTCGTGGGTTTGGGGTGCTTGGCTAGCCCCAGGGCGAGACTGTGCACAAGAGCATGAAGGGACAGAACAAGGGGGGGTGGTTTCAGAATGACAGTAGGTTTAGATTAGATATTAAGAAATATTTTTTTACTGTGAAGTGGTGAGGCCTTGGCACAAGTTAGCCAGAGAAGCTGTGGATGCCCCATCTATGGAAGTGTTTAAGGCCAGGTTAAATGGAGCTCTGAGCAACCTGGTCTAGTGGAAGGCATCGCTATTCCTGACCATGGCAATGGAGTTGGAATGAAATTATCTCTTAAGGTCTCCTCTAACCCACGCCATTCTGTGATTCTAAAATTCTGGTTCTTTCACACTGGCCCTTGACATCCATCTCTTTCCTTGCAGGAGCCCTCAAGTCCATCATGAAGAAGCGGGATGGTCCTCCCCGGAGTGAGGCAGAGAGCAGCAAGAAGAGCCTGCAGTTTGTGGGCGTGCTCAACGGGGAGTACGTGCTGAGGGGCTCCTGCCACCCCCCTGAGCCAATCCTGGTCCCCTGCATCCCTGTCCCAGGCTGGAGCCAGTGGCAGGGCCTGGAGAGGGCCAGGCTGGTGCTGTATTGCCACCGAGCATCCTCCCTCTGTGCAGGTATGAGAGCACATCCAGTGAGGAGGAGGAGGAAGGCAACAGCTCCTCTGAGAAGGCTTCAGCTGACAGCTCCGACAGTTCAGAGCAGGGAGACACCGAAACCTCAGAGGAAGAGGCTGGGGAAGGCACGTGTGAGCCCAGCCTGGAGTGCGACAGGACCGATATGACCCTGCTGGAGCCCCCCGAGGTGAAGGAAAAGTAAGTGCCAGTGGGGAAGGCTCCCAGGTCCCTGTCCCTGCACAGCTGGGAGCCATGGCACTGGCCCTGCCCACTCAGGGCATCTGCCCCAGCTTCAGTGCGGCCAAGGGCAAAAACACATTCAGCTCCTGCAGAGACCATTCAGCAGGAAACAATCCTTCCAGTTTCTTGGGTCTGCTGAAGAAAGGATGAGAGGCCTCAGATGCCTCTTTGCTGCAGAATATAGTTTGGAGTGGGACAAAAAACCAACAGCCTTCAATGGCATTTTTCAACAAAAGGAAAAAATTTGGCCTAAGAATGGGTGAATCATGCCTGAGCACGTCCGTATAAGGCTCTGTTCTATGGAGATTTGCAGAGGCTGAAGCTGCCAGGGTGCAGCCATTGCTCCATCCCATGAGTATGGTGGAGTGATGCAGCCCTGCAGCACAGACATCCTCATGGTCCCCACAGGTTCGAGCTGAGCCCCAGGATGAGGGAAGCCTGCCTCATCGTCAAGACCCACCTGGGCCACCCTGGTGCTGCCAAGAGCAAAGAGGTGGTGAGTGGGGTGCCGGGGTGGGATGGCTTGCTCAAGCCTCTGCCAACATCCCCCAGAGCTGGCCTACCCAGAGAAAGGCTAGCAAAGCCTGGTTCAGCCCCTTCCCCCAAATTACAACCCTTTGTTCCAGGGTTTGTCCCAGATACCCCAAAACCCATGTAGACTCAGCTCAGGCCATGCTCAGCATGGGATTGGGCAGCTCAGGGTCCTGCCTTTGCCCCACTCTGCTCCCCACCCAGGCTGGCAGCAGGGTGAGCATACCAGGGTGTGGGGCCATGTGGAGCCTTCAGGGGAGCTCAGCTGCTCTCTGCCCACAGCTCACCAGCAGCAGCCTGGTCCTTCAGGAGTGGTTCCGTCTGTCCAGCCAAAAGTCGTCCGTCCCTGACACAGTGGCCAACCACCTGCTGGCCTTTGCCGAGGTCTCCCCGGCTCTCCTGGCCCACGTGGTGAACCTGGCAGATGGGAATGGCAACACGGCCCTGCACTACAGTGTCTCCCACTCCAACTTCCACATTGTGCGGCTGCTGCTGGACACCGGTCAGTGCTCCCACCCCCAGAAACATCCCCTGGCCACCATCCCACTGTACCCTGGGTCATCTCCTGGCCATGCCAGCACAGAGGGAAGGTGTTGGCAGCAGAGGGGCAAGGAGAGCTGCCCTGGCTGTGTCCATTCATAAATGTGGGGGTGTTGGGGAGCCCAGGTTTGATGGGGGAGATCCATCAGCAGCTCTGTTCCAGTGGGATGGCTCACAGCACCCTGGGCAGGGTTGTGAGGGGGAGCCAGGCACGTGGCTTGGTCTGTGTCTCCCACCAGCCCTGCAGCATCGTGAGCACCTTCTGCCCACTCCTGCAGGGATCTGTAATGTGGACCACCAGAACAAAGCTGGGTACACCGCCCTCATGCTGGCAGCGCTGGCGGCCGTCGAGCAGGAGGAGGACATGAATGTGGTCAGGAGGCTCTTCAGCATGGGCAACGTCAATGCCAAGGCCAGCCAGGTTGGTGAGGGCTGACCTCCATCCTGACTCTCCACTCCCATGCCCAAGCAGCTGCCAGAGCCACACTCAGCTCTTCCAAGGGCACTACAATAGCTCCACAACCTGGAGGTGTTGGTGCATGGGGAGGGGATCACCTCAGGAGCTCCTCCAGCCTGGTAGCAGGGCTGTCTCAGCATGGTCCTGCAGTGGGGGGATGAGTGGGTAGCACAGCAGAGGCTGTGGCCTGGCAGTGTCCCTTCCTTGCAGGCTGGCCAGACAGCACTGATGTTGGCCGTCAGCCACGGCCGGCAGGAGATGGTGGAAGCCCTGCTTGCCTGTGGGGCCGATGTTAACCTGCAGGACGAGGAGGGCTCCACTGCACTCATGTGTGCCTGTGAGCACGGCCGTGTGGAGACTGTGAAGCTGCTGCTGGCTCAGCCCACCTGCGACATCTCCATCGTGGACAGTGTAAGGCTCTCCCACTGGACCTGGGCAGTCTATGTGCTATCCCCAACCCCCTTTCCACGTGCTCTCCCTTCCTTTTTAGGATGGTAACAACGCTGTTGCCATCGCACTGGAGGCCGGTCACAGCGACATTGCCACGCTCCTCTACGCCCACCCCAACGGCACCAAGGCACAGCCACCCGTGAGTACCACACCATTCCCCCTGCTCCTGCCACTGCTGGGAGCTCCTCCCTCCCCAGGGAGGGGAAGCGTCTCCCTTGGAGAGATGAGTGTCTCCAAGAAGGGGCATTTCAGGTGCCACGTGCTCAGAAGAGCCCTGTTAGCCCTGACCAGGAGTCACTGGAGGGGGCTCTGCTGACTCCTCTCTTTGCCAGCAGAGGATGTCACCGACAGCCACAAAGAGTCCTGGGAGTCCAAAGAAACCAAATTAGACTGATGTTGGAATCCAGCCAGGGGCCACCATCAGCACTGAGCTGATTCACATCCCCTCTCCTGCCATCCCTCTGTACCAAACCGTTCTCTGCAGCTTTAGTCCCATCACAAGCACCGTCCCTGGGCCTCCCTCGCCTGTCTCCTCCGCTGCACGCAACCCATGTGTGGCCACCTCACTGCACCAAGTGACAGCAGCCAAGTGACCTCGGGATGGGACACACAGGGAGCAGAAGCTCCCCCATCCCCTCTGCTCCCTTGACCACTGGAGCTGTGCCCGCTCTGAGCCCTCTGCATGGAGGAACAGCAGAGAACCAACACAGCAGAAACAGCACCTGGTTTGTGCTCTGGCAGCTTTGAGAAGGCAGCAATGCTAGTGACATGGAGCTGGGAGGGCAAGTGACAGCTCCTGGCACCAGCAGGGACATGGTGCTCCCCTGGCACATCCTGTGCAGCAATGGGAAAGGGAGTGCTGCCTTGGACAGGGGCTGGGACCATTTCCAGACATAAATACTTGCCCTTCTTTGCCGGCATTTCCTTTCCTGGCTGAAATCTGTTTTTTTTTTTCCCTCTTTTCTAGCATGTGCACACAAAGCAAAAAAAATTATATTGCTTGGCAAAAGGATGAAGTTCAACATAAAATCACTCGGGATTTAATTTGCTCAATGGGAGCAAAAGCTCTGAGCAGCTGGGGTTGCAGCCAAGTGACAAAAAGGGCTGAGGGCCAACGGTGCCTTTGGGGACTTAGCCTGCCTAGCTGATAACCCACATGGAGAGCAAGTTCTTCCAAGAAAGAGACCAACTGCCTCCTAAACATTTCCCCAATTAACCAGTAGCATAGACTGTGCAGACAGCCAGAGCCCACAGCTGAGTCCCTCTCTGCCCATTTTCCATCCCAAAAGGGAGAACAGCTGAAGACAGCGCCAGGAAAAACACATGGGCCAGAAGAGCTCAGAGCACACAGGCAGGGCCTGCAGAAGGGAACATGTATGTCAGAGAACATGTGTCTGTGCAAGTGTGTGAGCACCATGTGGGGTGGGAACAGAGTAAGGACAAGGACCAGGAGGAAAAAGTTTTGCATAGGAAGGCAGCTCTGCTGTAAGCCCTTCACAAAGGTAATGTATTGCACCCTCCATTCATGCTCCTTGGCCCAGCCCCACTATAGACCTCGTCTGTGCCGTTCTCAGCTGGGGAACCCCACAACCCTCCCCAGAAACCTGCTCTCAGCTTTGCACTGGAATTAATACACAGCTCACTACCACTCCCTAATACACTACTCTGTTTACTGGTATTTTAATACTGATGTTTATTTTTAAGATATAAATAAAATTTAAAGTTATTTTGAAATATTACAGTGACATCAGCAGTCTCCTGCCTCCTTGTCTGGCTCACAACCCCACAAGAGCTGCAGCAGAGGCACCTCGAAATCAGCAGATGCCCCCACATTCCAAGTCATTCACAAGTTTGGTTTTCTCCCTGCTGAAGTGTCCCAGACAGGAGCAGCCGTTTCTTTGCCCATTTCATTCTGCAGGACCAAACTGGATGCAAGACCAGGCACGGCCGTTCAGCACCCCTGGTTCTCTGTGGTGCTGCTATTACACTGCATTGTTAAAGGTCAATCACCAGACTGAGAGGATGCAAATTGCCTCCCTCCTCATGTGGATGGGGACCAAGCTAACCCCCTAAGGATACCCCAGAAGGGATAGAGCTCTTTAAGCCACTGTGTCCCAGTCACTCAGCACTCAGGGCAGGCAGGGGCCAGAGCTAATATTCTAGGGTCACAGCTGTGAAGGAATAAACAGCAGCCACAGAACTGAACTCCAAGGGGACTTCAGGCACTCATGACCAGTTCTGCGGTCTGCTGCATCACATGAGCCAGGGAACACAGCCTTGTGCTATGCTCTGAAACTGAAACACCCCCAAAGAATTACAAATTATGTCAAGCAACAGCACAGACACATTGACAGGGGCTTTCTCTATGGCACAAACTCCACATGAGCTGCCCAGAGCACAATTAAAACTGGAAGGAAAAATCTCACAACCACTCTAACATCAGCCCTACAACAATCCTCACTGTCTGCTCCAGTTCAGCAATTTGCACATTTGTCCTAGCAGTGCTCTACTCAGCTTTAGAACACCCAAATCTTTAGTCACACCTGCTACTGAACTGCCTCAGTCAAGCTCAGGACACTGCAGACAGAAAAACACTCCCATCAGAGACCACACATGAGAGGCTGCAGATTTGACTCAGCTCAAACACACCACAAACCTGGACTACCCCATAAGCAGATGGAAAACACCAGTCCTTAAAAACCTGCCCTTGAACCAGCACAGTTTTCACGGTCATTCTGAACTTTTCAGCCTTACTATTGACTCGTGTAACATCCTAAAGCAATACATCTTGCTAACTGATTTTGTGGTGGGAAGAAAAGCCAAAGAAAAGTGAGATGGAGGGGTCAGTAAATTCAAGAGTAGTGACACGCACTTGCTCTGGGTGACTGCCATGAAGGATAGCAAGGTGTATTTATAGCAGCATTCACTGAGGACAGACAGAAGCAACAGGCTGTTGCTTTGCAAGCTGGTACCAAGTTTGACTTTCAACCTGTGATTAAATTGCACTGAGGTCCAGCAAGTTTCCAATGCCACTTCGCCATCACATACAAAAAATTGCTTACCAGGAAGGTCAGGACTAAGGCTACTGTAATCAAGACAGAATTATTTTTGTTGTGACAGGTCACCAAATGCAGTAATACAGCGAATACATTATGTGTAACCCCAGTAACAAGCGGGGCATGCTGCCACTGAACCCGAGGAAAGTGGCAGGCGCTCAGCAGTGAGACAAACCATAACTGTCAGGCGCTCACTGAGTGAAACCCAGGCAAAGGGCTACTGGAAAAACCCTTTATTGCAGTGACACAGCCACGCTCCTCCCCACCCGGGCCCCACGGCCAACCGAGCTGCGCTAGGCTCCATCGTGAGACGGACGATCCGGCAGCAGGGGCGGCCTCGGGCCCCGCTCAGCGCAGCCGCCGGGCTTCGCGCTCCGACTCCAGCAGGGTGAGAACGTCGCCCTCGCGCACCGGCCCCTTCACGTTCCGAATGATGGAGCGGCTCGTGTCGTCCATGAACTCCACACGCACCTGAGGGGCGGCACCGCGTCAGCTCAGCCGGGCCCGGCCCGCGGCACAGCGCCTGCCCGGCCCGGCCCGCTCACCTGCGTGCACTGCCCCTGGGAGCCGGTCCTGCCCAGCACCTTGGTGACCTGCGGGGAAAGAAGGGAGGATGAGCGCGGTGCTGCGGCCCGGCACAGCCCAGAGCAGCTCCCCCGGGCGCTGAACCCACCCTGGCCAGCTTGATGGGCTGCACGCGGCTCGTGTCCATGGCGGCTCCGGGGCGCGGAAGAGGGCGGGGCAGCGCCGCGCCGATTTATATAGCGCCAAGTCTCGCGAGACCCAGCGTGCCGCGCGCGCGCGCGCGCTCCCGGCACCCCCTGCGCCCCTGCCCTTCACCGCGGCCAAGATGGCGACCGCGACCACTGCGATCCAGCGGCTCCGCAATTTCCTGGCGGGGGTAAGAACATCCCCGGGCTCGGGGCTCCTCTGCCCCGCGGGGCGCTGCGCTGCGTCCCCGGCTCCGCGGAGCCCCCGGCGCAGGGCGGCAGCCTTGCCTGAGCCGCTCTGGCCTTGCCTTGCAGCGGGACCTCCAGGCGAAGCTGCAGCTGCGCTACGAGGAGATCGCTAAGAGGTGCCGGGGCCGGGCCGGGCCGGCCGAGCCGGGCAGGGCGGGGCCGCGCCGCCCCCGCCTCGGCCCCGCCGCTGACTCTCGGCTCGTTCTCTGTTTAGGACCCAGCCGCCGCCGCGGCTCCCGGTGGGCCCCAGCCACAAATTCGCCGATAACTATTACTGCAACCGGGACGGGCGTCGGGAGTCGCTGCCGCCCGTGGTGGTGGCCACAGCGCAGAAAACCTTGCCTGGTGGGGCACAGGCCGGCAGGTAGGTCTGACGCGGGCGGTGGCAGCCCAGGTTTACATCAGGAACACAGAACGCACCCCGCAACAGTGGGGAGTTACCGAGATTGGCAGAAGTATATGAAACTGATTATTTGTGTCCATATCTCCTTGCGAATAAGTGACGTGGGAGGAAGTTCACTTACTCTGCTACCTGGAGCATCTGTGTCCAATTCTGGGGCCTCCAAGAGAGGATCTGTTGCAATGAGTCCAAAGGAGGCTACAGAGATGCTCTGAGAGCTAGAACCCCTCTGCTCTGGAGCCAGGCTGGGAGAGCTGGGTGTGTGCAGCCTGGAGAAGAGAGGGCTCCAGGGAGAGTCCATTCGAGTGCCTAAAGGGCCTCCAGGAGAACTGGAGAGGTAGTTGGGGGAAGGGATGGAGGAACAAGACAAGGGGGAATGGCTTCCCACTGCCAGAGGGGCAGGGATGGATGGGATATTGGGAAGGAATTGTTCCCTGGGAGGGTGGGGAGGCCCTGGCACAGGGTGCCCAGAGCAGCTGTGGCTGCCCCTGGATCCCTGGAAGTGTCTCAGATCCGGCTGGATGGGGCTTGGAGCACCCTGGGATAGGGGAAGGTGTCCTTAGAACAAAATGGGCCTCAAAGACCCACCCAATCCAAAGCATTCTGGGACTTCGATTAACAAACCCCTCTAGCACTACTTTGCAGTCTGGACTTCGGATTAAATCTGAATGTGATTTCCAGAGTGTTACTAAAGCCTCTTCTCTCTTCCTTTCTCTACCCCAGTTCAGGCACTGCAGTGACAACAGCAGGGAAAAAACCAGTGACACCAGGACCACCACTTAAGAAGTGGGAAATTTCCAAGGATGAGCCCTACTTGTGAGCAGGGAGCGAGCTGAAGCTGCATGGTGGGCACAGATGGTTCCAGAGCAGCTCTGATGGGGAGACTGTGCTGGATATGGCTCCACCACTGCTGCAGGGAGCTGATTCTGACTAATAAATGTATATAAAGCTGTGATTACCATCCCCCAGTTTGCCTGTTTTATTCAGTTTATTCAAGTTACTGTTCTTTCATACCAGTGTAAGGTTTGGTTGGTGAAATAGTGACACAACAGTGTCACAACAGTGACACAGGGGAATTTGTGAGCTGTAGCCAGTGAGTGAAGAGCAGCACTGAGTAAAGCACAGCCGCACTCACAGGGCCCAAGTTCTGCGAGAAAAGTTCAGCAGCCTGTGGCGTTTTCCCCAGCAGTGCCAGTGTCCTGCTACGACTGCACCCTGCCCGGTCCAGCTGAGTGCTGTCACACTGCCCATGCCCGGGGACAGGTCATTGCGGTGCTGATGGAATTGCAGGGAAGTGCGGGAGAGCGCGGCTGCTCCTGGAGGTGGGAAAGCTCTCAGGCGGGAGCTCGGTGCGCTGTCTCCAAGGGCACTGGAACAGGCACGGGGTGCGGAGCAGGCACGGGGTGCGGATCCGGCCCGGCCGTGCTGCTCCGGGAGCGCCGCTCGAGGGGAACGGCCCGGGCTGGGGGGCGCGTTCCTGGCCCCGCTCACGTGACACCGCGCGCGAGGGGTGGGCGGGGCTCCTCAAGGGCGCGCACCCGCGCCCCGCCCACCCGAGCACCCCATTGGTGGAGGTGGGGCCCGCGCGCACGCACTTTTCCTGCGTTTGTAGCGGCGCGGCGGCCCCAGGGACTGTCTCCGGTGAGGGCCCGCGGCATGGCCAGGCCGCGCCTGCTGTCGCCGGGGCTCCCGTTGCGGCTGCTGCTGCTGCTGCTGCTGCGCTGCTCCCGGCTGCTCCCGCGTGCTGCTGCTCCGCAGGCAAGGTGAGCCGGGGAGCGGCCGAGCGGCGGTGCCCATTGGTCCCGGCACGCCTTCGTCTCATGGCTGGAGCCCTCGTGCGCCTGCCGCGGGTCCCGGGCCGGGCGCGGGGGGCTCTCTCCCTCTGCCCCCCCGGCTCCTCACTCCGTGCCCCGCAGCCGCCCCGGCCGCTGCGTCCGGACCAGCTCCAGTGCGGGCCCGGCGCCCCCTGCTTCCCCGGCGAGTGGCGCTGCGACGGCCACCCCGACTGCGACGACGGCGAGGACGAGTGGGCTGCGAGACGGCGACCTCGGCCGAACCGAGTCCCGGCGTCCCCGAGGTGACCCTGCAGGAGCTCGGCGGTGTCGCCTCAGACAGCGCAGTACGCGAGCCGCGGGGTCGCGGCAGAGGCGGGCCGGGGCCGGGGACGGCAGACGGCCGAAGCTTTCGTTCCCCGCTGTCTCTGGATCCGAGGCAGCTGTGGTCACCGCAGGTCACTGTGGGTGGAGGAAGCGCTATGGAGAACCCCCACCTTCAGCCTCCTCTGGTGGGGACAGCGCTGAGTCCCCCAGGGCTCCTCGGGAAGCGCCTTTCAAGTACTTTTTCCTTCTTCCAAAACGCAATTCCCAGCAGCTGTCATAAACGAGCCAGTACACTGGAATCTGTTCACCTTCCGAGCTTCTCAAATCTCTGGGGAATGCGCAGGCTAAAGGGAAGGGGATAGAGGAAGTTTGGGCCATCCGGGCTGGCCCGGAGCTGCAGTCACAGTGTCTGCTGTGTCTAGCAGTGCTGCACCCCAGCACTGTCTATACCTGCTGCTCAGCTCTGGAGCATCCTTTGTCACACCCACTGGCTATCTTGGGTGCTTGGACTGTTCTGTCTTCCCTTACCGGGTTCCGAGTGTGTGGTAAGAGGGGGTTACTGGCTGTGAGAGGCTGGGTTTGATGTCTGCACCAGTTCAGTTGGCAGGTGAGAAGCTGCATTTGGTTGTACCTGTGGCTTCCCTGTGCCAGCGAGACAGGCTGAAATGCTGCAGTTCCAGCTCCAGCTGGGAAATTTCCCAGCTTTTCCTATTATGCTTTCCAATAGAACCTTTTTTACTCTAGTGTGGATTAATCATGTAGCTACGATAAGGTTTTGCTTCAATTGAAAAAGGCCTCTTGGTGCTCTTGAGGTGAGCTGGGAACTCAGCCAGTGTGGATTGGAAACTTTGAGGTGTGGACAGGCTTTGAGAGCTGACGGTAAGTGAGTTGGAAGCTCATGGATTTGTCTCTCTTTCCTCACAGAGGCTTCAGCCACGCCTGAGCCTGAGCTCTGTGTGCCATCAAAGAGTCAAGGTTAACATGGATTTTGATTGTTGCAGGTGTGTGAGACCAGAGTGCTGCGCATGGTTTGGGACCTATCTACCTGTGGCTTTAAACTGAGGATTCTGATGGAGTCAGTTCCAGACCTGGGCTGGGGGGCATAAGGGAGGCCTGGCATCACAGCCTAATTATTACTCTGCCTTGGATGTGCTGTGTCCTTGGAAAGGCCATTCCATATGATCTGGCAGTAACTCACCTTCTGTCTGTCTGTCCCCTGTCCTCAAGGGACACTGCTCATCTCTGCTATTGGCTCATGGTGTTGAACAGCAGAGCCCAGTCCAGTGCCCAGACCAGGGCATGAGTGGTCTCTGCTTGTGCACTCTGCAGGGCTCCTGAGCATCCTGGTAGCTGCAGGTTCTGTTGCTGTGTGGGTTCTGTCCAAAGCAAAAAGTATATCTAACACCTTCAGTCTTGAAAAAGCATCCAGGGAGCAGCTGATGCCTGACAAGAGCCAGACAGGCTCCTCGCCCTGAAAGGTAAGTGTGATGCATCCCATGTACTCCCTGTA
>CM019235.1:3321252-3337366 GCA_009741485.1 Malurus cyaneus samueli | reverse complement strand
GCGCGCGAGGGGTGGGCGGGGCCTCCTCAAGGGCGCGCACCCGCGCCCCGCCCACCCGAGCACCCCATTGGTGGAGGTGGGGCCCGCGCGCACGCACTTTTCCTGCGTTTGTAGCGGCGCGGCGGCCCCAGGGACTGTCTCCGGTGAGGGCCCGCGGCATGGCCCGGCGCTGCTGTCGCCGGCTCCCGTTGCGTGCTGCTGCTGCTGCTGCTGCTGCTGTCCGCGCCGCTGCCGTCGCCGTGCTGCTGCTCCCAGCAAAGGTGAGCCGGGGGAGCGGCCGAGCGGCGGTGCCCATTGGTTCCGCGCACGCCCTTCGCCTCATTGGCTGGAGCCCTCGTGCGCCCTGCCCGCGGGTCCCCGGCCGGGCGCGGGGGGCTCTCTCCTCTGCCCCCCCCGGCTCCCCTCACGCGTCGTGCCCCCGCAGCCGCCCCGGCCCGCTGCCGTCCGGACCAGCTCCAGTGCGGGCCCGGCGCCCCCTGCTTCCCCGGCGAGTGGCGCTGCGACGGCCACCCCGACTGCGACGACGGCGAGGACGAGTGGGGCTGCGAGACGGCGACCTCGGCCGAACCGAGTCCCGGCGTCCCCGAGGTGACCCTGCCGAGGAGCTCGGCGGTGTCGCCTGCAGACAGCGCAGGTACGGAGCCGCGGGGTGCGGGCAGAGGCGGGCCGGGGCCGGGGACGGCAGACCGGGCCGAAGCTTTCGTTCCCCGCTGTCTCTGGCCGATCCAGGGCAGCTGTGGTCACCGCAGGTCACTGTGGGTGGAGGAAGCGCTATGGAGAACCCCCACCTTCAGCTTCCTCTGGTGGGGACAGCGCTGACGTCCCCCAGGGCTCCCTCGGGAAGCGCCTTTCAAGTACTTTTTCCTTCTTCCAGAACACGCAATTCCCAGCAGCTGTCTTCAAACGAGCCAGTACACTGGAATCTGTTCACCTTCCGAGCTTCTCAAATCTCTGGGGAATGCGCAGGCTAAAGGGAAGGGGATGAGGAGGAAGTTCTGGGCCATCCGGGCTGGCCCGGAGCTGCAGTCACAGTGTCTGGCTGTGTCTAGCAGTGTCTGCACCCCAGCACTGTCTATACCTGCTGCTCAGCTCTGGAGCATCCTTTGTCACACCCACTGGCTATCTTGGGTGCTTGGACTGTTCTGTCTTCCCTTACCCGGGGGTTCCGAGTGTGTGGTGAAGAGGGGGGTTACTGCTGCTGTGAGAGGCTGGGTTTGATGTCTGCACCAGTTCAGTTGGCAGGTGAGAAGAGCTGCATTTTGGTTGTACCTGTGGCTTCCCTGTGCCACGAAGACAGGCTGAAATGCTGCAGTTCCAGCTCCAGCTGGGAAATTTCCCAGCTTTTCCTATTATGCATTTCCAATAGAACCTTTTTTACTCTAGTGTGGATTAATCATGGTAGCTACAGATAAGGTTTTGCTTCAATTGAAAAAGGCCTCTTGGTGCTCTTGAGGTGAGCTGGGAACTCAGCCAGGTGTGGATTGGAGACTTTGAGGTGTGGACAGGCTTTGAGAGCTGACGGTAAGTGAGTTGGAAGCCTCATGGATTTGTCTCTCTTTCCTCACAGAGGCTTCAGCCACGCCTGAGCCTGAGCTCTGTGTGCCATCAAAGAGTCAAGGTTACACATGGATTTTGATTGTTGCAGGTGTGTGAGACTCAGAGTGCTGCGCATGGTTTGGGACCTATCTACCTTGGGCTGTAAACTGAGGATTCTGATGGAGTCAGTTCCAGACCTGGGCTGGGAGGGCATAAGGGAGGCCTGGCATCACAGCCTAATTATTACTCTGCCTTGGATGTGCTGTGTCCTTGGAAAGGCCATTCCATATGATCTGGCAGTAACTCACCTTCTGTCTGTCTGTCCCCTGTCCTCAAGGGACACTGCTCATCTCTGGCTATTGGCTCATGGTGTTGAACAGCAGAGCCCAGTTCCAGTGCCCAGACCAGGGCAGTGAGTGGGTCTCTGCTTGTGCACTCTGCAGGGCTCCTGAGCATCCTGGTAGCTGCAGGTTCTGTTGCTGTGTGGGTTCTGTCCAAAGCAAAAAGTATATCTAACACCTTCAGTCTTGAAAAAGCATCCAGGGAGCAGCTGATGCCTGACAAGAGCCAGACAGGCTCCTCGCCCTGAAAGGTAAGTGTGATGCATCCCATGTACTCCCTGTACCTGAGGGAGAAATTCCTTCTTGCCCTGTATTTCTGGCTTCTAGAGTTTTGCCCTACGGGGGTAGGTTTCCTCAGCTTCCCTGATGCCTGGCAACCAGGTGCGTGGGATTTCAGTCTGACCTGAAGTAGCAGAACTCTTTTCCTTTTCCTTTTCCTTTTCCTTTTCCTTTTCCTTTTCCTTTTCCTTTTCCTTTCTTTTTTCCCTTTCCCTTCCCTTCCTTTCCCTTTCCCCTTTCCCTTCCCTTTCCCTTTCCCTTTCCCTTTCCTTTCCCTTCTTTTTCCTTTCTTTCCTTTTCCCTTTTCCTTTCCCTTTTCCTTTTCCTTTTCCTTTCCCTTTCCCTTTCTTTTCCTTCCCTTCCCTCCTGCCAAGGACACGGAGCAGTCCTGCTAAGATACAAATCTTCTGATGTGGGATTTTTTTCTCCACTTCATATAATTTAAAGTCAAACCACGTTTTTTTCCTAAAGGACTGTCAATAACCAGGTGTTTTTCTGGCTTTGTAACAGGGATCCTTATCCCGAGGTGATACGGTGTGACTAGCCTGGTCTGTCTCCTGCTTACCACAGAGCCCGACTAAATTGGACATCAGCTCTCAAATCTGTTGTTGTTACACTGGAATACCAAGAGAATGCTCCCTTTGGAAATGGGTCTTAGATTGTGGAACTACCTTGGCTCCAGAAATAGCACAGGACCTTCCCTGGCACTGTGGCATCAGCCCTCCCAAAGGTGGTAGAAATGTCTTCATTGTTCTGGGTGACAGTTGTTGATGCTGATGCCCACCAGTGTGGCCTTGGAACTGAAGATGTTTTTCTCCTTGAAATGCCACGTGCTGTTCAACTGTCTCCTTCCACTTCCAGCCAAGAGCCTTTTTTCATCTGCCCCATTCTTCCCCCTGGATTTTGTCAGGGAACAGGAGCTTTCTCACCCATTTCTGTAGCTGCTCACTGGCTGCACAGATCAGACAAATACTCCATGTTTGCACTGCTGTTTGATGCTGCTCAGTCCCGTGCACAGGAGGCTTTTCCTGACAGTCCCACTGTGGGGGTGACAGTCACTCTGGCTTTGCTGTGCTGTCACTCGAGCCGACATGGGGCAAGGAGCTTCTCATCCCCAGGCAGGCAGCTCCTCTCACACTCCCTTCCACAAGCATCTCCACCCTCAGCAGATCTGCTCTGCCCACCCCAGAGCTGAACGCTGCATGGGGCTCATCTGAACACTCTTAACAGTGCCTTCCTTAAAACTGTTCTGACATGAGTAGTGTCCCTTGAGGGTCCATACTGGGACCAATGCTATTCCATGTTTTCAGCAGAGGTGTGTAGAGTGGGATCAAGTGGACCTGGTCTGAGGATTGAGACCAGGCTGAGGAGTGCAGCTGGGGGAGGGGGATGTCAGCCAGAGGGACCTTCTGGCCCACAGGAACCTCATGGAGTTCGATAAGGTCAAGTGCAAGGTCCTGCACCTTTGTTAGGGCAAACCCTGAAGAGATGGGTCTGGGGAGCCTACTTGTATCTTGTCCATATCTAAGGGGGGATTGTAAGAAAGATGGAGAGGGGCTTTTCATCAAGGACAAGGGGCAGCAGTTACAAACTGACAGAGGGTGGGCTTAGGTGGGACATAAAGGAAAGAGGGTTTTATGGTGAGGGTGGTGAGGCCCTGGCACACATTGCCCAGAGCAGTTGTGACTGTTCCATCCCTGGGACAGGACTCTGGCTATCTTGGTCTAGTGGGGGTGTCGCTGGAAATATGTCATGTCTTGGGTCAGACACTGTCTGTGCAGCACGTGGAGCCCCAGCCAAAGGACTCGGTGCTGTGCGCCTCTCAGAACCAACCATGAAGGGGCAGATTAGTGCCCAGTGCCTGTAGTTCAGCATCAGCCACGTGTACCTTGAACAAGTGTTCACTAAGTCCATCAAGCTGCTGCCTTGGCTGCTGACCTCTGTGCCTTGAAGGTGGGAACTTGGATTGCCAAGGAGACACCAGTCATCAGCCTTGGAGCAGGAGTCTTCTGCTCCTGAATAGTGTGTGAGTGCTGCCTTACCCCACGGGAAAAAACTTCTGTATGTGGTATGGAGTTCTGAGTTGTTCCAGGGCTGCTATTTTTAGTACCAAGGAGTCATTTGCAAGGGCACACACAACTGTTTCCATAGGGACAGGTGCAGATAGCTGTGGTGACTGACATAGGAGAATAAAGAATGTGAAATTAACACATTCTGGAGTTTTTATTTTCCCTTTATTTGTGCATTTGCTTGGATTCTGTAGTTGGGAGGCCAGGGGCTGCATCACCTTTGAGTTGTTACATCCTGGGAAAGAGGACTTGTGGATGGGTGGGCTGGTGTGATGCACTATGGGGAATTCAGTGCTGCTGTGTCCGCCCGGGACAGAAGCGACTTCAGCACACACCAGCTGCAGCACAGAAAATTAAATACAGGAGCAAAGCAAGCAGAGGGTGGGGACAGGAGCAACGGATGCCACGGTAGGACCAGAGGTGCCACTGCTGAGCTGGGGACAATGGGAGAGCTCAGCAAAAAGTGAGGTGAAAAAGCTACCTGAACTTGTCCCTCTTCATCAGAACAGCATGGAACAGGGAGTGCCACAGGGCAGGAAGGACTCCCGGAGTCCCAGCAGGACAGGGCTGAGCTGGGGCCAAGTGAAGCATTGGTGCTGGCAGGGCCATGTGGCTGAGGTCAGCTGTCACCTGCTGGTCCCAGATCATCCTCTGAGCTGCAGCTGCCGAGCTGAGCCTGGCTGCTCTGTGTCACAGGGCAGAGCCCTTGCTCGTGGGGTGGGGAGTGAGGCCCCAGGGCAAATTCACAAGACCTTGCAGGTTTTGCTTACTGCTCCCTGAGCTGAGTCCTTCAGGGTTGAAAGAAATGCATTGAATGGATCTTGTGCCAAAACTTTGGGCTGTGTTTCTGACAGCAATTTCCTTTCCTCTGTCTGGTGCCAGAAGTGTTTTTGTTGTTCTAATCCCCAGGCTCAGAGACTTCAATTGTAGTGGAGCCTGAGCTGCTTTTCAGGCCAGGAGCATCTTTGTGCTCCTCATCTCTGTATTTAATTAGACCAGTTCACGGAGATCAGTGTGATATTTTACTTGTTGAAAAATGTTGAAGTAGGGTCATTTTCCAGGATAAGACCTCAAAAATCAACCTGTTTAATTTTAGTTCCCTTTTTATTTGCAAATCCAAAGGATTATTTCCTCCTTTTCAGTTCCAATAGTTCAGAGGACCTTCTAGTGGCTACGTGCATTTCCAGTGTCCTGTTCCCTGTTCCTGCCCCTGCCTGTGGGAGTTGTGAGGCTGAAGGCTGGTGCAATGGCACAGGAGCAGCCTGTCCCTCAGGGGCTCTGCTTGGGCACTGTGTGGAGGTGGAGGTGGTTCCTTCACCTCATCTCCTCTAAATCTGCGCTGTGGGACTTGAGGGATGAGCTGGGATGTGATGACCATCTCCCTTCCCTGTCTGTGACAGCTGACAGAGCTGGGGCAGCTGCATTAGCATTTAATGAAGGGCTGGTGCCAAGAGCAGCATCTGGTGTGGGGGTACAAAGCCAAGACAAATCCTGTGTGTCTGCACCTTCCTGTCCCGTCAAGGGAGGGTAAATCGAGGCAAGTTCATGCTCTTTGCAGTTTGCTGTCATTCATGTCCTTCCAGGAAACAGGTAGCATGTGGCAAATGCAAACAGCTAATAAGAACAGAATGGGGGAAAAAAGAAATGCAGAGCTGGAAATAGCTCCTTACATAAAGGACTAGTGCCTCAATCTTATTAGTGTCTTAAGGAGCGGGCGCTTGGCCGCCTCCGACTCCCAATGCAAACCCCAATCTGATCAGCAATCGGCTTTGGGACCCAGGCAGGTGCCACGTG
Source organism: Malurus cyaneus samueli (assembly GCA_009741485.1). Lineage (NCBI taxonomy): Eukaryota > Metazoa > Chordata > Aves > Passeriformes > Maluridae > Malurus > Malurus cyaneus. The sequence continues at coordinate 3,331,347 of CM019235.1, read as the reverse complement.
GCACCAGGACACAGCTGTGCCCCTCAGACAGCCACTCCACTGCCCAGAGCTCGCAGTGCTCGACCCAGTCGGTGTGTGCCTGGTGGGACCATCCCCATGAAACCAGAGCTGCTGTCCCACAGTCCGTGACGGGAGTCACTGCCTCAGAAAGCCAGGCACCATGAGGCAACAGTGGACCAGGCGTGCGAGCCTCTCAGCCAGCCTGAAGATAGGGGATCACCGGGGCCGCTACCGGACCCCGGAGGAAGAGGAATCCCACATCCCGTTTGCCCAGGACAGTTTGATAAGGCAATGGAACTCCATGCAGAACGTGGCAGACGAAAACCAGGAGAAGAGCCAGACTCCCATCCAAAGGAGCAAGTACCTGCTCAACATTAACGTGGGGGGCAAATTGTTCCAGATAGCTTGCAAGATACTGGCCAAGTATCCCATCACCCGGCTTGGGAAGCTGGCCCTCTATACAGACCCTATGAAGAAGCTGCAGCTCTGTGATGACTACTTGGTGCAGAAGAATGAGTACTTCTTTGATAGAGATCCTATGATTTTCCACTACATCTTCCACTTCTACCGCAGTGGGGTCCTGTGGGTGATGGAAGAGATGTGCCCTAGTAACTTTGTTGAGGAAATCGAGTACTGGGGAATCCATCTGAAATACTCCCAACGCTGCTGCCGGATCCTGTTTGAGGAAAAGCAGGATGAACTCAGTGAGTACCTGAAAATAGAGAAGGAGCTGGAGGCAGAACTGGAGCCCCTGGAGTCAGGGGAGCAGTTTAATGGCAAATTTCTGGGTCGGTTTCGGAAGGCGGTCTGGAACCTCATTGAGAACCCATACTCTTCTGTCCCAGCCAAGATCATTGCTGTCATGTCAAGCTTCTTTGTGCTTATCTCCATTGTGGGCATGACACTGAGCACAGTGGAGGAGATGAAAAAGACAGGGAAGATGTGGATGGAGCAGATGGAGATGATCTGTGCCATCTTCTTCACCTCCGAATACCTCATGCGCCTCATATCCTCCTCCAGCTTCAAGAACTTTCTGCGGGCAGCATTTAATGCTGTAGACCTGGTGGCCATCCTGCCCTTCTACATCCAGCTCCTCTTTGAAAATATGGATGAAGGAGACATGCAATACCACGAGGAGCTGCACAAGGTGGAGAATGTGAGCAAACTGGGCAAAGTCCTCAAGCTCATCAAGCTCATGAGGATCTTCCGCATCCTCAAGCTGGCGCGTCACTCCACCGGCCTGCGGGCCTTCAGCTTCACCATGCGCCAGTGCTACCAGCAGGTTTGCTGCCTTCTCCTCTTCATCGCCATGGGGGTCTTCACCTTCTCTGCTCTGATACACTCGGTGGAACACGATGTCCCTGGCACTGACTTCACCAGCATCCCCTACGCGTGGTGGTGGGCAGCGGTAAGGTGTGAGCAGCTTCTTCCAGAAGGGTGGGGGAGGATCTGTGGGTAGGGGTTGCCCTGGTGCTCAGGGGACTCACCAGTGCTGCTGGTCGGGAGGCAGGAAGGATCCAGCCTTCCTACCAGCTCCGTAAAGGTGGAAAACCCAGAGCCCCGCAAGCTCTGAGAAATCAGAGGTTTGGAGTAAGCTCAGAGGCTCAGAAGCTGGTGCTGGGGTGGGATGGGGGGACAGAAGCAGTGGCCTGGGAACCTCCAGGCTTGAGCTGAACAAGGGGGATGTGACTAAGCCCAGGCTTTATCTGTTTTGAGGCCCAAGTGTTCGGAGGATGCAGCCTCTGGGCCTGTGGACAGCCACCCTGGACAGCCTGAGGCCTGGGCAGCATTGCAGCCCTGCTGAGTCAAGAGGCACATGAGCTTGTGGGTCTGAGATGGGGAATCCAGGGCTGCATGTGGGACCCATGGTCACACTCTGCCTCAGCCCGTGTCCTGAGAGAGGACACAGACTGAGGTGTGCTTCCCATTTGCTGCCCTGCTCATGCTGGGAGCTGGCAGCTCTGCAGAGCTGCATGCTGTAATAAACCTGGGATTACCTCTGAGATAGGGAGCAGCTAGAGCACTTGTGATACAGGGGTTATGAGGGCATTTTGATTCACAGATTAAATGATCCCACAGATCATTTCTGCTCTTATAATCCCCCTTGGTGACCAAAGGCTATCTGCTTCAAATTCACCCCTCCCTGAGGAAGGGCAAAATCACTCAGCAGCATCATCAGGGTCAAGTGTTTCAACATCCCATGCTGAGCCTGTCCTTGGGAGCACAGCTCCCTGACAAGCCCAAACCTCCCTGCCTCAGCTCTCACCCTGTCCCCACAGTCGTGCTCCCCAGTCACAAAATGTGATTCATTCCCAGACAATGCCTCTGTTTCCCTTGGAGGGAGGCTCCAGGAGGCTTTGTTCCTCTGGGACCAGGCAGCTCACGGCCAGGAAGCTCTGGAGCCACAGCTCTGAGGGGGAAGGAAGCTCCAGCAGACACGGACTGCTGGGGAAGGCTCAGCTCAGGGGTGTACAGCTGCCTTTGAAGAGGCACACACAAAGCAGGGAGGGAGCAGGGTCTTCCCTCTGATCTCTGCTTTTGGGGCTCAGCCAGCCCTTTCCTTGGGCTCTGCAGGCCTGCTGAGCACAGCCTGGACAGTAGAGGCCTGCCCGTGCAGCCTCTGGAGAGGGGACAGCTCAGCTGGCCACCCTCATGGTCTGGTACTGGTCACAGGGGACAAGTGGCTCCACAGAGGGAAGGGAGTGAGTTCCAGCACTAGCCAGCAGGGTCTGCTGGGCTTGTTCCCATGGGATTTTATCCTTTCCTCTCCTTGCACAGGTCAGCCTCTCAACCGTGGGCTATGGAGACACCGTGCCTGACACAATACTTGGCAGGATGGTGGCATTTGTCTGCATCTCCTTCGGCATCATCCTCAATGGCATGCCCATCTCCATCCTCTACAACAAGTTTTCTGACTACTATGCCAAGCTGAAGGCCCATGAGATGAGTCAGTCACATCAGCTTTCCAGGAGGATCCGCTTGAAGGAGCGAGTCCTGCAGAAGTTCTCGGAGTGCTGGAGAGCTGACCCGCACTATTACCGCTGACCACAGGCTCCCCACCCCCAGACATCCCCTGCCCTCTGTCCTGGCCATCTCCCCAGCAAGCCCTGTACCCCAGGGAGGCTCCAGCTTTGGGCAGTCACAATAGTGCCAGTGCTCTGCTCTCTATGGCCAGGACAGGGTGTTTGTCTGCCATGGGCTGAGGCAAGGGGCACCCCAACATCACGGGGAGTGAGCGGTGGGGCTGAACTGTAACCTGTTGAAGGTTAGTAGCCCAGTGTGACCCCTGTGCAGGTGCTGCTCTACTCCCCACTGAGGGACACACACAGGCTCCCCCAGCCCAGGGTCCCCTGACTCCCTCCCAGCCGAGCAGCCCCAGCCTAGTCCAGCGTGGGGATTTGGGTGAAAGCCCAGAGGAAGGCTACAGACATGCATCCTTCCAAACAAATCTGCTCTTCCCACTGCCCTGGAGCCTGGGGCACGATCCTGACTCAGGATGCTGCTGTGATGGGACCCACAGGCATTACAGGCACATGGATCTTGTAGCCAGAGCATCCCCAGGAACAAGCATTTAATAAACCAGGCCCAAACCCTCTATTGTCATGGGTTCTTGTCCAGCCACTGTGTGTGATTCAATGAACTGCTCATCATTTAAGATGAGGAGGGGGCGTCTCCCCAGGGCTCACAAGTCCATCAGTATGAGGGCAGGGCTTAGGGATGCAGATGACCCTATCCGTGCATTAGATTTGGAATGAGGTGCCTGGCCCTAGATGCATTGGAACTGGAGCTGGGACCTGCACTTGATCAGCACACACCAGTTGGCTCTGCCCTGTGCACATCATGGGAGGCAGTGGGGGACATGTCCGGGGTGCACAGGGGAAGGATTTGCCCTCCTGTGTGGGACCATGTCTAGTCAATGGACATCCTGAAGGGATACACCCTTCCCTTGGGTGGGGTGGAGAGAGGAACCATGGGCTGCAGGGAGGGTTGGCATGGGGAAGGGCCAACAGCTGCTGGTGAGCAGAGGGAAGATGCTGGTGCCAGCCAGGCCAGGGTGGGATTCACTCATTTGTGAGCTGGGCTTGGAGATTCACCCTGGTATCCACCTGGGACTATGGCTAAGCTGCTGCTCTTGGAAACTTGGGAAGAGACTTGGAGGGACTGAGCGCTGTGGCAGGGACAACCACGCTTCCCCTGAGAGCTGGACCCCACTGAGAGAGGACAAGGGGGCTGTGCCAGCAGGTGTGAGGGGACCCATTCCCTGACCACCAACACCCACACCCACTCCACCATACCCACACTGACACCCACCCCCTCAACACCTCCCCAGCACTGACCTGACCCCACAGCGCTGGGCAGCTCTGGTTTCCACCCCATTTCTCTTCCATGAGGACCCTTCTCTCTGGGTGCAGCAGTTTCCTCTGAGCATCTTCTGCCAGAGCCATCCTACCCTGCTGTCCTTGTTTCAGCTGTAATAGAGTTCATTTTCTTCCCAGTGGCTGAATACAGTGCTGTATCTTGGATTCAGGGTGAGAATAATGTTGATCATGCACTGCTGATTTGGTTGTTGCTCAGTTGTGCTCACTTCAAGTCAAGGACTTTTCAGTATCTCATGCTCTGTCAGCGAGGGGCTGCACAAGAAGCTGAGGGGGAGCACAACTGGGACAGCTGACCCGAACTGGCCAGAGGGACATTCCATGCCATAGAACATCCTGCCCAGTGTGTAAACTGGGGGAGTCTCCTGGGAGGGGCTGATCACTGCTGGGAGACAGGCTGGGCACAGATCAGTGGGTGCTGAACAACTGGGTATTGGGCATCACTTGTCTATCTTGGGTTTTGTAACCCTATCCTTTTGATGTCTCCCTTTCCATTACAAATATTATTATTACCACATTATATTTTATTTCCATTATTGAAGTTTCCTTATCTCAACCCATGTTTTACCTTTTCTGATTCTCCTCCCCATCCCACTGGAGGGGAGGCCAGTGGCTCCATGGTGCTTAATTGCCACCCAGGTTAAACCACGACAGGTCCAGGCACCTCTACGCACACACCCCTCCCACCCCAGACCCTGTCACCACACTCCCCCAAGCACCCCCTTCACCCCTGTTGCAGGCTGATGGATCCTGAGATCATTCAGCTTCCAAGAAATGGGGCACACCAATCTCCTCTCCTCATCCCAGGAGATTGTGCTGTGGCTGGATCTTCACCCCTCTGTGTGCACCCCCCTCCCTGTGCCTGCAGGATATCTGCATGCCCCATTCCTGGCAGCAGTTCAGAGTCCACGGACAGGCTTTGGAGAATGGCACTTTTAATAGATGCTCTGAATTAATTTTACAAGTCACAGCAATGCAGGAATGTACAGACATTTACATGACACTGTACAGCAATTTCTGTCATATATTAGTGCTCTTGCTATATACATATAGTACAGACTACAGGACCCTCTGCACGGGCAGGGACACCCACACCCCACACAGGGCACCCCAAAATGGAGCCCTGGGGCTGCTGGGTCGGGTTGCTTTAATCAGAGCTTGGCCCTGAGCCTTCCCGGGCAAGCACTGCCAGGGGGTGACACACTCAGGGTAGAGCCAGCACCCCCTTGCTTTGCCCATCCCAGTCTCTTTTAGAGGGTTTGTGGGACAGAGACCCCACACTGATGCTCTGGAGGAAGCAGGTGCCGCCTCCACTGCGGTGGCGTTTCCAGCCCCCTGCTCCTCCTGCCTCAGTGGCAGCCGCAGCTCCCGGCCACCATGTCATCATACTGCTTGAGGACCACGTTCTCATCGTCATCAAAGTAGAGGAGGTTGATGGAGTAGAGCTTGTCAGGCACACAGCAGGGGCTGCTGACACCCTCGCTCAGCTTCAGGGCATTGATGATGGACTGCACCGTGGCGTGGTTGGTGGGCCGCATGTTCTCACCCAGTGGGAAGGGGCAGGAGCCTTTGCAGTGGAAGGCATTGTATCCTCGTGGGGAGATGATCCAGCCAGACCAGCCGATCTCCTCAAAGTCCACAGACAAGGGGTGCCTCTGGCAGGGCTGCAGCCGGTCCAGCGAGCGCGCGCTGCGTGACCTGCCCAGCTTGGGCAGCGGCATCTTGGCAGGGAGATCAGAAGCCTGAGGCTTCAAATCTGTCAGAAAGGAGCACCTGATGCCATCAGCCACTGCAGTGCTGAGAAAGTACTGCAAGCCCCCTGGCCACCCCTCCCCACAGGTTTTGTCTGCAGCCCTCTGGTCACAGCCTGTCCCCAACCCAGGCAGAGCCACCAGGAGGTGACAGCCTCAGTCTCACGGCGACACTCAAATCCAGCTTCACATCTGCAAGCAGGCAACATCCCTGAGCAGGCTACACCAGAAGGGAGAGAGCCTCTCCCTCCAGCCAGGGAAGGAGCTCTGGATTTGAGGAGCTCACCTGTGGGGAGCACCTTGGGACAGGGCTGGTGGCACAAGGGAACAGTGCCAGGCACGTGGGACTCACCTGGGAAGCCGGCTGTGGGCAGCGACGCTCCCCGGCGCCCGTCGTCTGTGAACAGCACCAACATGGGCTTCTTGCTCTCGTGGTGACCCCGGCCAGATGCAAACTGCAGCGGTGGAGGGTCGAGCGGGCTCCCCCCCAGGCCCTGGACTGTCACCAGCAAACCTTGGTTGCTGCTTTCATCTTCAGTCCAGTCACGAACCTGGGGAGCCAAACCTGTGTCACCACGGACCGGGCTGGTGTCCCCACAGACAGGACAGCGCCAGGGACCCCTCGAGGCCACACTGTGTGCCATGAGAAGGGGTTGCTGCAAGGCTGGAGGGCACACTGCAGCAGGAGCCAGCACCAGTGCTCCCTGCAGAGCAGTGAGACAAGCCTGGGGAAGGATGAAGCTGCCCCCGGGGCCCTTGGCAGGGCTTTTGTCCCCTCCACCAGAGGATGCATCCCCCCATGTCACTGCAAAGACTACAGACAGGAAACTGCACTGGAGCCTGAAAGGCTGCTGGGGCTGAAATGGGTTAAAAAACCTCCTGCATGTGAACCCCCAAACTCCCTCTGCTGCCCAAAACAGAGGAAAAGCGACTCACAGCCGGTGTGATGGCAAAGACCTCCCAGCCCGAGGTCTGCAGTGAGACCAGCCGGGCTGCCAGCAGCTTCTTCCCTCCAGGAGTGTCTGGATTGTCCTTCTCCAGCACCTGGTAGACACTGACCTGTGGAAGACAAAAGGTGGTCACCCCTGGCATATCCTGCCCTAGGGGGTGACCCTGAGCAGAGGTGTAGAAGGGGATGGGGAATCGTCAGCATGGATCTGTAACAACCTTGGATCTGTAACAACCTTGGTGTGCCTTTGCTGACATTTGCACAAACCAGAAGAATATTTAAGAACCTGCCACAGTTAAATCATCATGATTCTCTGTGAAACCTTTGTTCATGTGATCTCAGAGCCAAGCTATGCTCCCACTGCAGCCAAGTGACTACAATGTGCCAGTGGCATCCGTGGGCACAGGCTGAGGTACAGCCCCATCCCCATCCCCATCCCATCCCATCCCCATCCCATCCCCATTCTCCCCATCCCCATCCCCATCCCCACCCTCACCTGACAGAAGTGGTGCCTTTTGGGCCCATCTGTGACCCTCGGCCAGAGGCGGAAGAGGTGCAGCTCTGCCGTCAGAATCTTCTCATTCTTGGCCACGCTGGAGAGGACAAACAGGAACCTCATCTCCTCACTGTGAGCTGGAGAGAAGGACGGGCTGAGTAGAGCAAAACCAGGGGCGGCCCCTCTGCCGGACATGCTCAGCCCCTCCCACAGCCCCATCCCAGCACCGTAGGAACCCCTCTTACTTTTATCCAGGAAGCTGCGAACGGTGTTGCCCTCCAGGATGTCAGGGTTTTTGGTGACACCATCCGCATTGGCGACAGTGTTGAATAGATCCACCATGTACTGGGGGGGCTGCTTGAAGTGAGCCGGGGGGGGCGGAGGGTCTTCCATGCCAAAGACTTCCAGGAGTTTCTTTAGCGCCTCAGCCCGCCGGCTCGCCACGCTGGCCGGGCTCGGGCACACCGGCCTGGCCAAGGCCAGCAGCAACAGGACAGCCCCCAGCATGGCTCTGTGCTCCCTGTCCCAGCTCAGCTCCCCTGCTCTCCCTGGTGCTGCATTTATAACTCACTGGAAAGCTGGATTGGAGTAAAATATGCACAGGAGCAATCAGGAGGGTAAAGAGAGCTAATTGCCATGCTAACAAGGTGAGAAGCCAGGCTCCCGGGCCCCCTGCACCAATTAGCCCAGTACACAAGCGGGAGGGAGGATGGCTCACCGGCACTCGCAGGGCTGGCAGGGGATGCGGGGTTTGCAGCCACCAGCCCCTTGCCAGGCTCTTGGCTGGGCTTGCATTTGCTCTCCGTAGGAGACTAACTGGATTTTAATGATGGCACTAATGGGACAAATCGGAGCACCTTTGTGTGGAGGAATGCAGCCCATCAAGATGAGCATCCCCTTCCCATCCCGGTCCTGCCGCAGCCGCTCGTGCTGACCCTGCCGCAGCCGCTGCTGAGAGCGTGGCAGGGGTTCAGTGTCACAGTGGTGTCCCCATGCCATGTCCCTGTCAGGTGTGCAGGGTGGGGTGGCTGTGTCCCCCCGGGGAGCAGAGGCCATGGGGCAGAGCAGAGGACTCGGCAGTGCTGCAGCCCCCGGATGTGGGGTCACCACAGCAGAAGCAAAACTCTGGTCCAGCTTTATTTTCCTTTTTTTGTTTTAAATTAATTTTTTTAATAAAGCCAATTGGCTTCCTGGGAATTAAAAGGCATTTGCTGCTAAGTCCTGAATGTTTGAACTTCATTAAATATCTGGGTGTTAGGATAAAAGCAAATTCTTTAGGTCTTGTTCCCTAATCACAGACAAACCAGGCTGGTGCAGGTGGACATGACACACGGTACAACTGCCATGGAACTGAATGGAAAAAATTAGTATTAATTAACTAATTCAGCAGCCTGGCTGAAGCCCTGCTAGGACCACCTGATGGGAGACACGGTGAAGCCTAATGTCCAGAGGTGCCTACAGTTTATTCCAACCCAAAGGGCTGTTAATTATGCAGAACAGGCACGAAGGCATCAATAGGCTGGAGTTAATAAAGAAAGGAAATTATTCCTGTGCCAGGGATCCTTTCCCCTCTCTTCCCAGCTCACCAGCAGCATGTCTCACAGGATATCTGGGGGTGCCTGCAGCAATGCCAGCTGTGCCCCAATGTGCCCAGATGCGGGTCCCCTCTCCTGCCTCCGGCTCCATAGCTTGTAACCGGGATCACCCGGTGCTCCCCCAGCCCGTGCCAGACGGCTGCATCCTCCCAGTATTCTGGTGGGATGCTCACTGGACAGGAGAAGGCTCCAGGGAGAGCTCAGAGCCCCTTTTGGGGCCTGAAGGGGCTCCAGGAGAGCTGGAGAGGGACTGGGACAAGGGTGGAGGACAGGACACAGGGAATGGCTTCCCAGTGCCAGAGGGCAGGGATGGATGGGATATTGGGAAGGAATTGTTCCCTGGGAGGGTGGGGAGGCCCTGGCACAGGGTGCCCGAGCAGCTGTGGCTGCCCCTGATCCTGGCAGTGCCCAAGGCCAGGTGGACATTGGGGCTGGGAGCAGCCTGGGACAGTGGGAGGTGACCCTACCGGATGAGATGAGCTCTAAGGTCACTTCCAACCCGAACCATTCTGGGATTCTTTGAAAGCAAAGGGAAGCAAATCAAACCACACAGGAAAAAGAATCCGCTCTTCTCGGGCAGAGGGAAGTGGCAGTTCTGGAGTCACTCCAGGAGTAAAGAATAGATGCTGCAGGGAGAAAGCTGCCTCCATTCCCCTCTACCTCACTCCAGACCCTCTGCCCTTCCCCCAGGCTTGACCGGAAGAGTCAGGGTGTGGGGGGCCGGTGGTGCCCTGGGGATGGACTGGGATGAACTGGGGATGGACTGGGGATGGACTGGGATGGACAGGGAATGGAATAGAGATGCACTGGGGATGTACTGGGATGGACTGTTTTTCTCTGACTGCACTGGAGGTTTACCAGGGCTGTGTTTTTGGTTTTTTTTTTTGTTTTTTTTTTTTTTTTTCCTAACTGCAGGGTTCACAAGGTG